>JADRCG010010538.1:127745-164413 GCA_019844195.1 Rhabdomys dilectus | reverse complement strand
CCATCCATCCATCCATCCATCATCCATTCATCATCCATCCATCCATCATCCATCCATCCATCATCCATCCACCTATCACCTGTTTCATCCACATACATAAGGACCCATATTCAGACTACAAACAGGACTGGAATCCACATGATAGAACAGTAAAGAATGTAAGATACAATTTACCCAGTCCACAGAAGGAAAAAAAATACTAATTTGATGTCTAGGAAACAGGACCATTAGCCTCAGCTTAATAACTGCAGAAAGAGTCCGGTTATGAATGCTAGATGCAGGCAGCGGCTGCCTGGAAGGTTAACACTTTTATAGGATGCAGGACACTTATACACCACTCTCTGGGATATAATGATAATATTAACTACTGGAAATGTCCTCTGAGAGCATGAATACAAGGTCCAAGATAAGTAGCAATTATAAAATAAGGGGTTTATTTTCCATATAATATGGCCCATGTGTTAGAGTTGTTTAATAATATCATATTGACTCTGGTATGTGGAATCTAGAGTTCCCAAATTAGCCTGTTGAATGTTTCCAAAAGCATTTTTCTCATTTTTCTCAGCCACCTTTATTAGTTTGCTGGTTAAATTAATATGCTATTCTATCCATTTTGTAGAAAGAAAATGTTTCTGTGCTGTATGACTAAGAGTCTGATTTGTTACATGAGGTGAAATTGCCTGTGGTATCTTTTACCCTTCCCACACTAAACCATCCTAGGCTGTTGCTCTGGTGTGTCTTCGACGGGTACAATCTGCTTAGGGACTAAGTGACACTTAGAGAATGGTTCTTTTCTAGACCTCCAACCCAATATTGGGAATCTGGCTGCTCTGTTTCAATTACATTTAATATCTTCGGCTCCAACAACCCTTAGCCTGCTGTGATTAAATATTGATACTGTTCTTCAATTTCGGCTTTAGTTTTTACCTTTGTTAATGGCTGTGTTGTATCTGGGGACGGGATGCTTATTAAATTCTCCCCTTTCCTTCTCAAAAATCATATAAGTGAAGACAGAACTCAAATAATTGCTTCCTTTAAATAAATTGATGAAGACATCCTGATAACTCTCTACCTGCAGGGTCTTCCCTGCCTCGCTGAGAACTCCCACTCACAGAGTAGACACCTGACTGTGACCTTCTTCAAGGCAACATTATACTTGATCTTTATATCTTTAACCCTTTCTTATGTTTTAATCGTGTATATGTATCCGTGTATCTGCAATATATGTGTAGATGCTGCAGAGTCCGGATGACTGTGGAGAATCTCTTAGAACTGGAGTTACAGGCAGTTGTAAGCTGGGTGCTGGGAACAAAACGGGTCTTCTGTAAAAGCAGGGTATGTTCCTAACCACTAAGACATCTCTGTAGCTTGCAGCTTAATCTCATATTCAAATGCTAGCACCATTCAAAACATTGCTAAGCAGATTGTGCCTGCTACAGAGACACTGGAGGAACATCCTAAGAATTACAGTGTGAAGGCTAAAAAGCTGACTCTCTAGTTATCTATTTGAACAACAAGGGTATCTGATGTCTAGCTTCTGTCTTCTTTTGCTTCCAGTCAGGAATTTCCATTTCAAAATTACATATTTTACTGCTTAACATCTTCATCTTTGTAGAGGTGGATGTATCTACCAACCTACAGGTAGAAGATGATGGGTCTTCTCATCTCCAATATCATAGGAGGTCATTCCTGTAATGAAACCTCCCATTATCTATCATTTATCATATTTACGACATCCATCGCTATATAGATGATCCTTGCTTCCTTGCTCACACTCTTTACCATATTAACCCTAGTAGATGAGCCCTCCTTTATACATACAAGAAGAAATGAAGTAATGCTCCGCCTCGCTACCCGAGAAGGGATTTTTATTTTAAAACTTTCACTTAAATTTTGGTCTTTTTTTTTTCTCTTTAGATTATCCAGTATCTTCTGATCAGAAATGGAGAATGGAGACTGAGACCGTGTTGACTGGCAATCAGGCAAAAGGGAACTGTATAAAGCTATAATGCCATTGTAAGTGAAGACAAATGAGACTAGACTTGACTTAATTAAACTGTTATCTGCAGCACCTCGCTTCGGACAACATATGCTCTGTAAGGGACCAGCCTTACATATTTACTGTCCAAGAAAAGGAAAGGGAGGGAATTGTATCTTTCGAAACAGGCCTATTGACTTGAAGCATAGCTTGAAACTAATTTATAGAAGAAGAAGAATGTCCAAATAACTCAGAGCACTGTCTGTTCCTAGCATGTGTAAACAGACCAGAACAGTAATGAATTCTAGATGGTTACTGGTCAGCCTGCTGTGGAGAGGCAGCATCATTTGCTTTAGTGGATTCCTGATGTGTTGACTGGCTGCCCAGAATTGAGATCCAGTTGCCAGGGGGAATGAAGAATTAAATCTCAGCTTTCCATGGTGCATAAATGCCTGAGAAACGATAGAACGATCTGTTGCCCTAGCTAGATGGTATAAGATAAGAAAGATATAGGATTGAGAAGATTGTGTTTATTCCTGATACATGAGTCTGAGTGTCCAGCTACTGCCACCATCTAAGTTGTCCCTTCTGGATGCCAAAAATAGCTGAGAATGAAAGATGACCCATCACTTGCCCACATACGATAGCTGTGTTCCTGCTAAGTTGTCTAGAAGGCTAGACCTTAAGAAGAAAACGAGTCATGTGATTGCCGAGCTCCAGAAAAGGAAACAAGACCTGCCCCCCAGATCCTTTGCTTTGCTGCCTGTGAATGAATCTAGCGATGTCAGTTCTAAATCTATGCTGGTGACTAAGGAGCTTTTAAAAAATGCACAAGTCCAGACATCACCCCTGGAGCAGATGCTTTAGTTCATTAGGGTGGTGTGAGCTCTGGGCACTGATTGCCTTCAGAACTCCACACCTGGTTCTAATATGTAGCCAAAGTCGACAAAGCACAGGGTAAGCCATTCACAGGACAAATGGCTCCTTTGCCCTTTCTCATGGAAGTAGCCTGAGGCTGTCCGAAACAAGATGGGTGAGTATGTCACTTGGGAAAGATTGTAGTGACATCCTGGAGAAGCACTCTTAAGTGAGTTTTACCAGGAATATGTCTGATTGTCCTCTACCTCACTGAATTCTCTGTTATATCTCATTTTGTTCCAAACTTAGAAATGTGATAAGTGTGATGAATTTTCAGCCTCTATCTCATGATAGGACATTTGCCATCTTCAACCAGACTTTTTTCACTTGCTATCAGTTAGTTTTGCATCCCAAGACCCTCCCTGTCATGTATTGCTCAGTCCTCTGAGGACAAAGATGCCAGTCCCAGAGAGGCCTTGGAAATATACTTTGACATCCTGTCAAGAATAGTTCACTATTACATTGAAAAAGTATAATCAAAACATAAGTAGCTTCTGTACCTATGCTACAATATTTAAAATAAGTATGTATAGCTATCTGTAAGATATTTGTACAAAGAGAGAATGTATTTTTCAGGATTAATCAAAATAAAACAGCCTTATTAGGCTTCTGTCCTGATGTTGAAGGCCACATAAAACGACAACAACAAGGACAACAACAGCAACACACCATGTTCTTGTTCTCTGAAAGATTTTGGAATGTACTGTAACCATCCCAAAGCCCTGTATTTATGAAACTATGGCTGATTTAAGGAAGTTAATGGCTTCTTTTCTTGGAAGAATCATTGAAGACTATGATTATATTTTTATATTTGAATGGAGAGGCTCTACAATTAGTGTGTGTGTGTGTGTGTGTGTGTGTGTGTGTGTGTGTGTGTGTGTTCTAGAGTTATATAGGGTATCTAAATATCTCCCAACTTAGTGGAAGATATTTTCAGCCAGCCAGTTTACACAGACACAGAAAAGCAAGACTGTGTTGTCTGTGTTGAGAGTGACTATAAACAGAGAGTACGAGCTTGTTCCAGTGATGCCAGGCCCTAATTCCAGAAGTACTTCCACCAGGCAGCAAAGCACAATATATCTAATCTGCTGTACAGCTGCAATGTTAATGAGCCAACTGCTCTGTCTCACATTTGCCTGGAGGGAGCAGCAGTGCAGTCACAACTTGCTATGATTTTTAATGCAGTTAGAAGGGGCCCGCCACCATGGACCCAGGTTGGCAAAAGACAGACTATCAACAGTGATGGGGTGGTATACTTCTCTTGCTTCTCCAAGGCCTTAGAGAACAACAGATTTAGTACATAGAAGAAAGTGAGCAATAGAACAGATTTTGAAAGGGAGGTCATAGTTTTCCTTAAGGGTCCAGATGAGGGGAAAGGTGTCAGTGTGTACCAGCTTTGATAAAGAATGGGATCTGGTGATGATACTTAGAAAGTGTGCACGAATCAGGTCACCCAGTGAAAAAAATAAAAACAAATCTGAAGTTAGGGCTCCAGAGTCACTGCTGATCCTTAAAGGTCATTTAGGGTTCGCACTCATTTCTTCATCTTGGAAGAAAATAGTTGTCTTATGAAAGTCTGGAGGAAGGCCACTCGTGCCTAGGAATTAATGTTTTGGTTTTTTTTTTCTCATAGCTTAAAAGAAGATACACATCAGGTTTGTTTATATCACCACTTGTGTTGTGGGATTTTCTGTGATTGAAGCTGTTGGGTAATGCCAGGGTGTGAACACAGCTAAGAACTAAGAACACCATATATTCTGGAGGGGGTCTGCCTTGAAGACCTTTCTCTCTCTCTCTCTCTCTCTCCCATCTCTTGACCTTTCCCCCATTTTCTTTCTCTCCTCTCTCTTCCTTTCCTTTCTCCTGTCTTTACAAAAGCACAAAATCTTATCACTCTGTTTCATATAAAAGTAGATTTTTTGAGGTGATTTGTGTGTGAGTGTGTGTATGTGTGTGTGTGTGTATGTGTGTGTGTGTGTGTGTGTGTGTGTGTGTGTGTATGTGTGTGTGTAATGGGATTTTCAACCTGTAGTAGTGTTTTATTTCTTTTCTGTGTTGGCTTCTTGAGACTCTGTAGTCAAGGTTAGCCTTGAATTTACTATGTTGCCTACATTGCCATTGAGTTTATGGCATTTATGCCGATTCAGTCTCCCAAGCTCTGGGATTATAGGCATGAGCTACCTAGTTTTTAATTATGTTTTAAAAGTCAAGATCCTCTTGTATTCCTCTAACTATGCAAAACTGGTTGTCTTCTCCTGTTGGCTGATTCCCATCAGCTGTTAGCTGATCTGGTAGAATTAGTTTTCCTAGATAATACATTTCATGTCACAGAGGATGTTTTCTTCCTTTTCACTCTTGATATTTTTCTTATTAAAGACTAGTGTCTGTTTCTTTTCCTTTGAATCTGGCAAGATCTCTTGGTCTACCACAACCAATGGAATATGTCAGAAGTGACACTTTATTATTTCTGAAATGAATAAAAAGAATACTATGCACCTTTCTCTTGCCTGCTCATGGCTCAGGCTGTGAGCATGAACCTACTCTAGCTAGTGGGTGAGACCACATCAAAGGACACTTGTTGATATACTGCCTGACGGTTCAGC
Source organism: Rhabdomys dilectus (assembly GCA_019844195.1). Lineage (NCBI taxonomy): Eukaryota > Metazoa > Chordata > Mammalia > Rodentia > Muridae > Rhabdomys > Rhabdomys dilectus. Next base: position 158,914 of record JADRCG010010538.1, on the reverse strand, counting down.
TGAGGTCCCAGCAAGCAGCCAGTATCAAGTGCCAGATGTGTGATTCAAGGAACAAAGGCTTTTCTATATTATTCTAGCCCCACCCAGGATAAGCTACTCCTGTTATACCCTGCCCAAAGTTCTTGCTGAGAGATTTGTTGGACTTATAAAAATTCAAGAATTTTATTTCATTCATCTGTAAAAGATAACCACAGAATTAAAGCAGTAACACAATTAATTGCATGAGAGTCATGTGTGTATGTATGTGTGTGAGTGTGTTATATGTGTGCTGTTATGTGTCTCTGTGTGTATGTGTTCTATGTGTGTTCACTAACACTTGAGATTTCTCTTGATTTAATCAAATTTATACCAGCACTGAATTGAATCTATTCTCAAGTGCTTTCAGGGTTGGTAATACCTGAGGACAACCATAGAACTCCAGCCAAGCTGAGCACATGGCCAGGGCAGAAAATTGAATCTGGGCAGATTCTAGCTCGACTGTACTCAACAGTTGTTTCAGCCTCTCTGCAGATTCTTCTGGATCCTCCTTAGCTACACACCCTTAGTGCTTTGAGTCATCAGCTCTCCTAAGCTGACTCACACCTCTTCCTACGGAACTCTTTGAGCTCGACTTCCTCTTCCAATACCCAGCTCTTCTCTTCTTTGACCTTAGGTCTTGGGTTGGATATCTTGCTTGTCAATGGCTTCTTCACTCCATCTTTTCCTGTTTTTTTTTCTTCAGTGAGATTCTACATACTGTTAAACTGAGAATAATTTTGCCATAAAATATCAGTGACCTGCATCTTCTTTTAAGTATCCTTGCATTAGGGATATTTTTGAATCACTTGTATATGCCATTATTGTAGAGCCTCTTCGTATATTCTAAGTGCATATGTCACATACACACAAACACATATACCCCAATGATGAAAACGATAATGACAATGTGTTTTGTATCTCTCTTAGAGCATACTGTTAGATATATAATGAAAAACCAAAACTCTTTGTAATGGATTATAATATCAAAGGGCCTTTAGGAATAGATTCTCATATTTCATCATGCTTAAACTCTGGAAGACTTTACAATTGTCTAACTTCAAAGTTCTATACAAGAATTTAAATATATACCCTCTTGACTTGCTCTGAACAGATACAGAAGAAATGACCAAAAAACCTACTAGGCCACTCATGCATTATTCCTCCTCCTGCTTGAATACTACCAGAAAATGTTTTCCGAATGTACAGCATAGGAAAACTGACTAGCTCAATTTTTTTCACTTACCCTTGGTACATATAAAGCCACAGGAGTGTTTCTCATCATCTTTCACCCTTTCAGAATCTGTATAAATCCATTCATCACTACATAGTCTGTTTTACAAAATAAATGCCTAGAAAAATTATTTGTGTCCTCTTAAAAAAGAATATCTCCAATGATATTAATGATCTGCAAAGAGTAAGCCAGGAAATAAACCTTTGTGATTTTACCAATATATATTCTTGGTGGAGGGTGTCCTCACAGCATTGTTTGTTTGCTTGTTTTTAAAGATGGACAACTTTCAGTAAAAAGAATAAACTCTGGCAGAAGAAGTAGATGACTGTTTCAACTGGTGCTATTTTTGCTATTTTGCTTTCAGCCCAGAAAGGGAAAACACATTTTGTTAATAGATTTTTTTTGTTCCTGTGACATGTACCACAGGTTATAGAACAGAAATGATGGCAAATCTCCTGCTCTTTGCATTAGAAACAAATAAACAAAATAATGCCAACCAAACACAATAAGATGATTTATAATTCTCTACAATTGCATCTCTTTTCAGCAGTACATAATCACACCGCCTCTCTCATTTTTATAGCTTGGAAGGGATGGATGAAATCACCATTTTTTTTAACTTTTCCTGATAAAAAATAATAAGTAGAATAATAAAATCCATCCATTTTCTTGAGTGCATTGTGGAGAAGGAACAAAATTCCACGTTTGTTTATTAATCACTTGGATTGTAAATGCAGAGTTTTTGACTTAAGTTCAGTCTCTGCCAAAACAAATATCCCCACAGCACGTACTGTATTAAAACCATTTTTCTCAGATTAAAATCTTCTAAGCACTGCCTTTGGTGCTGTGATTGCTCAGGGTCCCAGAAACTTCCCGGAGACTTTGTTTTTATTCCAAGCTGCTTTACTCTCAGAAGATACTCAGGGGTCCTTCTCCGTGCCTCCCCCTAAACTCCACCTAGAAAGAGAGTACTGTGACTTCAGTAGCCAACTGTTGAAACCCTGAAGCTCAGTGGAAACAATGGTCAATATTTTCATGTCATCTTTTCTATTATAGTTGTAATTTTGTCCATTTCTATTCCGGGGTTTATCATGTTGACTGCTTTGTAGTCGCTAGTCAGTCCTTTAATCAAAACTATTACTTAATGTATGAGAAACTATAGGAAGAGAGTTGTCTATTCAACTGAAGCTTATTGACTAATATGGTCACCATAAACTAAACAAATGTGTAAGCCATATACATAAATTATATACAAGCAGCATAAGTACAAATGCACGTATATAACATGTATATGGTTCATAGTGTAAGAGAGGGGAGAGAGAAAGCTATCATGATAACATTAAGGAGTACATAAAAGATAGACGATCTAGAGTGTAACTAGATAGAGATATTTCAAATACCATGACAAGTGGTGGCCATTTGAAGAAGATGCTATATGAATTGATATTTGAAAAAAGGGTAGCAGACAACATAAGCATAAGAAATCATAAGGAAGAGTGTTTCAATTAGCGTATACCAAATACACATTTCTAGTGGTCCTCAGACAAATGTAAAGTAAGCAGGCAAAAAGGAGAAAGTTGACATGACTGTGGGGCTAAGTGTGTATCTGATTCTGTGTGCTGACATGGCATGGAGGGGCTTTGAATGTGGCAGATATGCAGTGTATTCATAAAGAAGGAAATCACATTGGCTGCCATGTGAATAGATGTTATAGGGGAAGTGGAGCAGAGAGATTGCTTAGAGTCAGTCACAGTAGTATAGAGGAAAGATTGTGTTGGCTTGGATGACAGGGATGAAGTTGGGAGAAGCAAAACTAATGAGGTTTGATGATGAAGGGATATGGGGCAGGAGGGTATGGTATACTTATGGACAATTACACTTATGGACAATGTCTAGTGGTATTTGCCTTGACATGGCATGAGGAAATTTCTTAAAATAAAAGAACAATTTTAAAGGACAAAGGCAGAAAAGAGATATTTTAGAAGAAGAATATTGTCAGATATTCCATATCAGAGAGTCTTGAGGTCTATAAATGAGTTTTTAAAATAGCTCAACAAAGAACATTTAGACAAAGGGAAAGTGCTATGTTCCTGGGGAAAGAATGGAAGGGAAAAGGGCCAGAACTGAGCTCTAGGACCTCACATTGAGAGGCAACTCAGAAAAGTAGCAAAAGGATAACTGGAAACTGCAGCGAATGAGGGGTAAGGAAAATTACTCCTGGCAAGGAAAATTAAAGAGGGCAAGATGGAAAGAAGAGTATTCAGTGATTCAGCCATCAAAGTTGCTTTGGTGGAATTGGGAGGCATTAAGTCAAGAAAGGATGTCAGAGTGAAATATAGTGTAAAAAAAAGTGTGGTGTACATGATTACATAGCTAACTTGTGTAGATGAGACAGTGTTGTGAGAGTGAAATATATCGTAAAACATAGTGTAGTGTATATGACTGCATAGCTAACTTGTGTAGATGTCCACAGCTTTAGCCTTTAAGCATCGAGGAGAGCTCAGCACTTCTGTGAATCGGGCTTTGAACGTAGGTCTCAAATCCTCATCTTTTGGATCATCAGCAATACTTGCATTGGAAGTTGCATTACGAAGTTACTTTAGAGCATATGTGGTTAGTCATTTGTATTTGGTCAATAATATATCTGAGATAAATGGTAGGTGTTTAATTAGAACTTTAATTAGAACATCTGATTGAAGCATTGGTGTAAGACTTGAAGTACTAGCTTAACTTTGGTCATATATGAATCTTTAATTCCACTTATATGTAGAAATATTAAAAATAAATAGAATATTGGGGGAGGTTTTAATGAATAGAATGTTTTGAGACTCATATCTCACATTTGTCAGCCAATAGGTTCAGTTTTCCTTGAGAAGTCTCTAGAATGCCTGGCAGAATGGGAAACAGTAGGACATCACCTGTCTGACAATTAAGGAAAATCAAAGAGCAAGAGAAGGGCCATGAATTGCTGTGGCAAAAGGAGTGCTGCAGTCACTGTGCTAGGATCATACACTGTCTCAGAGGTAAGTAAGCCTCTGATCATTGGATATTTGTCTCAAGAACACCCTAAAAGCTTTAAGACCCATGTAGAAAATTTTGTGTGAAGTAGCTGACAGATGACTATATCTGATATAGAGAAATAGAATGCATGTTTAACACCATGACAATTATACAGCTCATAAGACAGGACTTGGATGTCTACATCATGGGTATTACATGCTCACATCATAGAAATTGCACATTTCACACAATGTAAAATGTCCTGCTTATGTTTTTGGAATTTTATGGTTCACGTCATTGGGAATACACAGTTTATATCTTTGGAAATACATGGTTCACACTATATGTGGTTCACACCATCAGAGTTGCAGAGTTTACATGGTTGGAATCACTTGGGTCACATGTGGAATTTTGTGGCTCACTCCTTGAAAATTGCATGGAGGGTCTCAGCAAGAAAGACTCCCAGAACTCAAGACAATGTCTGTAGACTGTTTAGTCAATGAAACCATGTGCCACTCAGAGTGTTGTGAACCTCTCTTGCAAGCTGAAAGTTCTCTTTTTTCTCTGTCTCCTGCTTGATCCTTGACAGAGTTCAGATCTACAGAAGTGAGTGAGAGATATTAGAAAGACTGCAGAGCAATGGACTACCCTGACTTCACCAATGGTTACCAGCCAGGAAGAATTGGAAGAAAGGAATCTGGTATTTATATGAAGATTAAAGTACCAGTCATTACAATGAATTAAACCTCCAAGGAATAGCAATCCAGTTTCTATTGAGGAAGAACCAGTCCAGCATGTGTCTTCCTAGGAAACTTGAGATGACCTTGGGTTTAGTCCCAGATCTTGCTGTGTAGATTAAGAGTGTACTTTTGGACTTGTAATAGGATTTCATCTTCCCCACTTTCCAACTGTGTGGCCTCACTTAGGTTATTTAACCTCTTTGTTTCTCATTAGTGAAATGGGATCAAATGCTGTTTTCTCCCTTTTGTCGTGTTTATGTGGATTAAGCAAACTGATGTTTGGAACCTTTAGAGCAGTGCTCATTAAAGAGTAAATACTTGTAAATATTATCTATTGTTATCACTTTTGCTGATGGGGTTCAAAAAAAAACCATGCTAATTAATAAGCCATACTGATGTTTCTAACCACAGTAATAGCCCAAGGAGGACCTTGTCGAGATTTTGATGAATTAGCCTCATGATGCTGGATAATGCAACCTATACTAATGCTGGCACTGGCATTGGGAATGGCTTGTGACAGTTGCAGCCTCTGGGTCCTTCTCACTCTTCTCAGCCTGTCTACACCTGAGAATCCTTCTCCATCCATCAACGCAAGCCCATTTTAATTTACTCTCCTCCCATGGTGAGTGGTCACTATGGATCAGATTTTACTTTCCCATTTCCATTTCTGCTCTCAGCCCTGTTGTAGGTGATAGCTTCCTTGAGGACTGTGACCCCAGAAACACGTGTGTTGAACAGCAGGTATGCTGCTGTTACTTGCAATTCTCTGGCTCACTGTACATGTTGACTCAGCAAACAACTCCCCCTCAAACTTGAAACTTCAGGAGAGAGGCCAGGGGCTACAGTGGTAGTTTGGAGACTCAATTCCCCTTTCATCCTTATAAATAACTGTTTTAATTTGAGGCCAGGGCCCATTTCTATGGGAACCTGGCACTCTCCCTGCTTATAAATCAAGAATGTCAATCTTCCCTGCCGTCAACCTTTAACCGGAGCCAATGCACAGGGATTTGTGTTGCCCACTTCAGCGTCCTTGGGCTATTTCCTCTCTGGTTTGTCTGGTTTTGGCGAAAAGTAGTGAATTCCCATTCCAGGAAGCATTAAACTTCCTCTCCTCCACATGTTCATGCTCACAACCCCTTGGAGTTTGACAAATTGTTTCATTCTCACCAAAGTGAGCTTAGCTTGGTAAATCTATCAGACCTGCCATGATTTCACAGAGAAGTTCAGAGGTGAGGGTATCTTGCTTGTCTCAACTTGTAGCTGCTTTCTAGAAAGAAGGCCTACACTTGTAGTGTTCTGGTGAGAAACATGGTGTCAATGACTATAATAGCAGTAACAATTGTCATTATGTTTTGGGCTACCTCTTCTAGAAAACTCTCTAGATTCCATTTCAGAGGCACCAACTCAGTCCTGTTTTACACTTTCCCATTTCACTTGTGGCTCCGTCACCATGGACTTTGAAGATGCTGGTCCCATTTGGTACCATCATGCAGCAAACTCATCAGTTGCTGTTATCTGAAGACATCAAAGGACCTGATTTTAATTTTCTCATCAGGGAGCAAAAGTGTCACAGCACAGCATGGACAGAACAAGGTCCTTACCTTGTGGAGATTTATAATCTAGGTGCTGGGAAAAACACATGAAAGTAATAGAGACCCACACTTGACTAGGACATAGACCAGCAGAGTGACAAGCAATGGCTCTTTGGGTACAGTAGACGGGGTACACACTGACTGGTTCCCAGAATCAGAGAGGCATTTGAAAGGAGATTGTACTGAAGACAGACTTTAGATTATAAACAGACAATTTATATGAGGTGGAGGAAGGACATGTAGGTGTATGGGCAGCCTTGAAAAAAAAATGATGTTTATGAGTGCTTTTTTTTCTAAACAGAATGAACAATTTGCAGAGTCCCGTGTGGCAAGGAGAACAAAGGATAAAGAGCTCTTAGCTGAGAACTAGGAAGCAGAACTAGGTCTTCTCAGCCTATAACAGGTTAAGAGCATGAGAATTATTGGAGGGCAGCAGCCTCATTCTCCTACTTAGCAAAAGGGTTGGATTTGTAGACTCCACATTTGTAGATGACTCTACAATGCTCTTTTTCTCTCCTCTTCCTAGTCAGGATTCATTGCATTTTTTTTTTTTGTAGTTGAAATATTTTTCCTGTGGAGTGGTTATTTGACTAGCTGCTTTGCCAAATAATTGGAGATTCAATCTTCTTTAAATTGTAGTGTTCCTGCTGTGTTAAGGTTGTTAATTTGAAGAGCCTGAACATCAAGTTTCAGCAAAGCCACCCTAGAACTGCATTCCTACACAGACATCTGTCCTAGGATGGTACCCATCTCATCACTTAGCAATCAGTTCCTGTACCACTTTCTTCTGCACCTGCCCCAGTAAGGATTTTCCAGGCTGCAGCCCAGATTTCATCTTTTCTACAAATCCCAACTTATTTCTCCAGACCCATAATATTTTTTATTTCTGATCAACCTGACCTAAAATTGCACACAGCTGTTGGGGGGTATGGTCATTTTTGTTTTGTTTCAGAAACACAGGTCATTTTTTATTTGTTTTTTTTGTTTTTTTTTTGTCAGCTTTTTCAAGACAGGATTTCTCTTTGTAGCTTTGGCTGTCCTAAACTCACTATGTAGACAAGGTTGGTCTCCAACTGAGAGATTTGCGTGCCTATACCATTAGAGTATTGGGATCAGAGGTGTACACCACCACCAAATGGTTAGGATAGGCCTTATAGCATAATTCTGTTGATTCCTCAGTGGATGCTACTTGAAAAAAGCTTGGTGTTATATTTAGTTTTGGAGCTTTATTGAAAAGGGTAAATGCTTACTAATATGTTTGTAGTATTGGAGATACATTTCTTTACCTTTAAGAGAAAATTCAGTTCAACAAAGAGAATAAGGAAAATATCCTGATACCCTTCCTCAGGAAGCTCTTCCTGGTGCCTTCATGTGATCTTTGTTTGTCCTGGTGTGCCACTGCCCCATGCCACCTTCTTGGAATGGTTGACCTCTAAAATCATAATTTCACCAAAAAGCACCTCCACAGATTGTCAGTATAGCCATTCTTTGTTATCAATAGGGGCTATGTTCTAAGATCCAGAGTTACTGTCTGAAATTCTAGAGGCAAAGCTTATACAGTGTTTACTCTTTTTCCTGTACATAAACACCATGATAACAATCTACACAAAGGTTAATAACAACTAATCATATGATGGAAAGATTATGGCACTGCATTATTTTAATAATGAATTATGTGTGGGATGGATATACCCTGTCTCAAAATGTTTTATACTTCTTACTTTCCTCTTGTGCTTTTTTTTATTTAATTTTTTATAGACCAATACAATGAGCTGAAGCCTGGAGTGAAAGGCCACATAGAAGAGTTAATTTAATTGGCAAGTTGACAAAATCTAAAATCTCCTGGGAGAAGAGGTCCTGACAATGCATGTGGGAGATTTTGTTGATTACAGTGGTTGAGGTGGGATGATCTACTCAAATTGTGGGTGATGTTGCTTCACGAGCTGGGTTTTGGCCTGAATGAAAAGGAGGCAAACTGAGAACTAACGTGTGTTAACTCAGTGCTCTCTGCTCTCCACTGCTTGTGACCATCTGCCTCAGGTTTCTGGTACTTCAACTTCCCTGCAGTGATAGACTGCCACAGGAAGCAAAAGTAGGATTCTATGTGATGTATCAGCAGGCTGCTAGTGATCCTACTTTAACATAAACCCTGTATGTTCTCAGCAGATAATATGATAACTGAGAAGGCCAGTGTCTAACTCACAGGTCGCCTCTACAACATCAGTGCCATGTCCCAGACCAAGGACTAAGCCTGTGTTTCCTAGGTAGAACAGTGTGAGATTTTATCACACTACTTAAACAGCTGCTCAACTGAAAACAGATAAACTGTGTTTTTTTTCTTCTTCTGATGCCATCACAAAACTCTCTAATAAAAGCAACTTAAATGAAAGAACTTATTTCAGCTCGCAGTTCAAGGGTACAATTGATCATCATGGATAAGTCAAAGCAATGGTGAACCATATTATATCTACAGTCAGAAAGGGCAGAGTATGGATGCATACAGCTGCTCAGCTGCCTTTCTCGATTTATAGAGTCTGTGATTTCTACAAGAGAATAGCACCACCCATGGTGGACAGGTAACCCCTCTTCTATGAACACAGTCAAGAAAATTTCCCATAGGCATGGCCAGAGGACTTTATCTCAGGTCTCCAAGCTGATTTTACGATCTGTCAAGTTGACAAATTACAGTAGCAGTCACAGTTTATTGTTAAAATTTTTCATTTAATAATATTTGGACCAGAGTTCATTTTTGGTTACTGAAAACCTTGAGTGAAATATCATATAAGGGATGAAAACCACAAGAGAATCAGCTTGTTAGACTTACTCAATATATGAATTTGGAGTAAGAATAAAGTCATAGGTAATTAGATAAAATGGTAGCTTATGCTAGTGAACCATTGTATGGAAGCTCTGGGCATCACTTATAGTTCATCCTTCTCATAGAGCAGAAAGGCAGAATGGACAACACTCCTTTCAAAGTTCAATGTATTGGGAACAACGGAATTGAAGTCTGAAAATGTAACGGCCTGCTCCTTCCATTTTGCCCCTCACTTGGGGGCCACTATGTTGTGGACCACTCTGCCCCACATTGGGCGCCAAATTGTAACAGCCTGCTCTGTTCCACAGGTCAGGGTCTAGCAAGAGAGAGAGTGGGGGGAAGAAGGGTAGAGACGTGAAGAATAAAGACAAGCCAGAGGATCTGTAAATCACGTTTACTGTCTCCCATAGACTATATTCACCACACCTCCTATTGACTCCTATTGACATCTATTGACTCCTATTGACTCCATTGCAAGGAAATCCTGGGTATTTATAAGCACAAGCAGGAGAACACAGGTGAAGACAGTTTACCACGTGCACCATGCAGCTGGGGTCACTAAACAGCAAAACAAGCTATGTGGGATAAACAAGATGTTTGTCAGAGTGTGCTTCAGCTGTTGTAGGCTGTTGAAAAACGAGTCTCTATCAGGGTATATGGCTCCAGATGGCTGCAAAGATGATAGCTGCTTTCTAGCCGCTTTCTGCTAAAAGTCAGCTCCCAACATGAAAACACACATGATGTCTGAACATGCCCATGACTTTAAAAGTTTCAGCCAAAAGCCAACTCAATACATACTTTAGGAAGAAATTTGGCTCACAAAATGAAGCCTAGCAAGTGGCAAGATTCAGGTATGAAAACTTGGCCTTAATTTATGCTAAGTGGACAATGATTGATGTCAAATTGTGGAAGAATACCTAAGACATTACCTACCACAGTCGCACAAATATCAGGCGAATTTATCATAACTAATGGTATTGCTCTGAGAATAAAAAAATATGAGGAGTTTGCATTTCTTATAAAATGCTAACTATGTTATTTGCTTCAGGTAATAATTATAGTACCCAGGCTTGCTAAATGGCAAAGTAAAACACGCAGTGCTTACAAACAAGGCTCCAGCTATAGGTGGCCTGCATTTAATTTGGAGTGAGACTGTGGATTCCCTGGCTATGTAGCTCTTACAATGTCCCACTGTGCTCTAATGGCCTGTGGTTTTGAGGGCTATAGGAAGCAGAGTAGCAACATCCTTAATATCATCCTGTATCACATGTTGAGAGGGATCCTCAAGAGATCTGATGGTCCCTGGCAAATTTTTATTTTTATGTGTATTTGGGGATGCTTTATATCCACTTTAACCCTTACAACTATCCTGGATAGAGAATCATTCTTTCTCTTTTTTCTTAGAAATACATTTCTTATTCTCTTTTTTAATTGAAATTGGATTCTTCTCTCTTACAATACATCCAACCACAGTTTCCCTTTCCTCCATTCCTTCCAACTCCCTGACTTCCCTTCTGTTCCAGATACACTTATCTTCTGTTTCCTCTTCAGAAATGAGCAGACTTCCAAGAGATAACAGCAAAATAATGCAAAATGAGATACAATAAGACAAAGCAAAAACTCCCATATTGAGACAACCTGATAGGAGGCGAAGAGTCCCAAGAGTAGGCAAAGGAGTCAGAAATATACCTGCTCCCACTGTTGAAAGTCCCACAAAACACCAAGCAAACAATCATAACATATATGCAGAAAGAATGGTGTAGACCCATGCAGGTCCTGTGTCTACTGCTTTAGTCTATAAAGAGCAGAGGCAGGGGGAACAGCCAGTGTGAGAGCTGGCATAGGGTTACATAGCTGTTGAATAGCAGAGGCAGGATGGAGTCTACATTCTGGGGTCTTCTACCTGTGTATCCAGCTGCTAAAGAGTAGATCCATGTCCCTGTTCCATGGGTTACCATTTGTGTCCTTACTCCTGAATTAGGCAGAACCAAAGAAGTTATTCCTATGCTGCATGACTCAGTGTCCTGTCTTATTAAGTGTAAAGAACGCCTTCATTCCAGTATGAATTTGGCAGGCTAATTTTGCCTGAGCAATACAGTAAGATTAATTTTATGTTACTCTATAGTATTGTGTATCTAATGCTAATATGATATACAGTATGATTAGATGTGAGTTTTTTTTTTCCAGGAGTGGTCAATGAATTGATCCACTCATATTATCTTATCTTAAAGACATTGGCACGCAGACATTTTTGTGTATCACTCACAGCTGTGGAAGACACAGCTATTCACAGCTAAGGTCCTGCTAGCCTTGCTGAGGGCCCACACTAGTCTGAACGAACTTTAGCAGCACTTTGAAAAACAAGCTGCTAGCATAAGCCATAGTCTACCATGGGAAGTATCTTTCTCTCTTCTTTAACAATTCATTTTATTTTTAATTATGTGTGTAAGTGTTTGTTTGTATGCATACATGCAAGTTGTATTCAGGAGCCCTCCAAGGCCAGAGGAATGCTTCAGATGGTCTTACACTGGAGCAGTAGGTAATTATGAACTGCCCAAAGTGTGCTCTGGGAAAGGAACTCTGATCCCTTGGAAGAGTAGCAAGTGTTCTTAATTGCTGGGCCATTTTTCCCACCACAGTCTCGGGTCTTCTCATTCAGGGTATATGGCACACATATCTGGAGGTAAAGCTAGTTCCAACTGGAATTTCTGGCTCTAACTCCAAGGGGCTTTAGATAGCTCTAGCACATTGTTTTGTTTTTGCTGTCTCATGGAAGGACATCATTTTAAGTGATATGCATTTCTGCATGGCTGTGTATTTTCAGGGCATGCAGAAGTCTGGTGCTGCATTCAGTTTCTTCACTGTGCAGTTTGTTAGTTCTCAGGGTTCTCGCTGCTTTCTATCAGCCTCTGTGTCCCCCCTGAGTTGCCCACAGAATGTTTTTCTTCCCGACTCACTGATGATACTTCATGTATGTTACTTTATTTCTTAGTCTTCTTTCCATTATTAAGCCAGACATGTCATCTCAGCTAGAGACTTCTTATGGTCACAGAATGTAAAGGCACCTCATGTGATTGACTACATATCGCAACATCAAATCTGCCATCCCAATCACACTCTCAGAGCATATTAATGAGAGAGCCAATAACTTTCATGTCAAGGAGACATTAGCCTGATCTCTCTCTTTCACCTCCTCAAATAAAAGCTTTGAGAACAACTTCACAGAAGTCAGATAATCGGCATCATATATCAAAATAGTATATGTCTGCACAAAACAAGAGGACCTTCTGTGTTTCCTTTGCTAAGTGTACACATGTGAATAATGGGAAAGGAATTAGTGGGAAAGTGGTTTAACTTTTAAGGCTTTCATAATATTCTCCCCTAAGGAAATAGCTCCATAATTTTCAGATCTACCATTACTGCCATCCTGAGCGTGGTTTTGTTTCTCATGTAGATATCATGCAGCTCCTTTAATGGAATATGCACTATACACAGAGAACTGATAAACCTAATAGCCAGGTAAGACATTTCTTGTGATCTCAACTGAGGTCTAACTTCCAGAACCTAGAACCTGAAGAAAGTCAAGAAAAGTTCAATCTTATTCTCAGTTACAAAGTTCAATCTTATCCTCTGGTTACACTTCCCTAAATATTAAGAATAGTGGACAAGAAGTTGGAAAGATGGTGCTTCAGAGAACTGGCTGACTTTCCAGAGGGCCTGGCTTTGATTTCCAGCACACACATCATGGCTCACAACCACCTATGATTCTAGTTATGGTGTATGTGATACCCTCTTCTGGCTCCTGTGGGCACGAGACACATGCGTAGTAGCACATAGATGTATATACAGGTTAAAAACACCCATAGGTATAAAATAAAAAGAAATTAAAAATCTTTGAAAAATAGAATAGTGATCAAGCGGGAACACTTGCCGAGGAGACAATATGACATCAGAAGGAAGTGAATAGTTCCTTCCTAGACTTGCTCTAGGTGCTTCACGACTTGAAAGGAGTGTGTTGTATAGCCAGGGCTGGAGAGAATGTGTACAAATTCAGCTTCCCACTATCTGCACCAACTAGAGAAGCCCACAAAGTGTACAGCAATGTGGATTGTGGAAATAGTAGACCCTTTAAAGTTTTCACCCTACTGCTTATGACCGTATAAAACACATTAAAAATAGAAAACATTACGTTCTGGATTTTATTGTAAAAGGAATAAATAAAACCATAGAAGGAAAGTCACAGTAAAATGCCTATCCAATAATAACATTTCCTGGATCTACCTATGATCATGAATGTCTGACAGCCTTCTATCTTTAACAGTCTACGTGAAATTTTGTTCATAATTGGAGCTTTATATCTGTCTGTCACCTAGAGGAGGATCCTTGTCTGTGGCATTTCATGATTCTCTAAGTTGAATGACTGCCCTCCTTGGGTTTTTATTCCACACAGCACAATGCATTGTTAGTTATACATGTTTCTGTGTTCATTATCACGTGTTCTTTGAAACACTAGCCTCTTGTTTTTTTTTCTGACACCTAAAGTAAATAATAGAGTATAGAGTTATCAATGCTGAGTTTTAAGTGGGAGACCATATTATGCTCTAGTCATTTAATTCAATGTGGAACAATATTGTCATATTAGAATATTGTGGCGAGAACTAAGATGATGTGCTCTGATTCAAATCTTATGTATCCCTCACAGGCTCATGTGTTTGAATGCCTTGTCCCCAGATAGGCACTATTACACACACACACACACACACACACATATATATATATACATACACACATATTTTAACACTATATATTATACAACAAAAATACAATGTGACAATTATATATAATAATCATATATGCATAATGTTATATAATTTTGTGTGACTGAGTGTATCCACATGTATTGATATTCATTACACATGCACAGATATCAGATGATGTAGTCATATCCCTCTCAGAACTGGAGGTAAAGATGGTTTTGAGCACCTAATGTGTGTGCTGGCACCTCAGACCTCTACAACAGCAATAACTCATAACTACAGAGCCATCTCTCCATTCCCAATTGTTATTTCTAGAGTTCTAGTAGCTTAATAACATGGGACCTACTAGAGAAAGCAGGTCATGGGGTTACAATTTTTGAAAATGATTGTTAAGCCAGGTTATTTCTGGGGAAAAGCATAAAGGAAAAAACCAAAGGGCAATTAAAGTTTTATATTTCTATCATTCCAATTTTCATAAGAAATATGTTTGTGTATTGTTTAGTATATAAAATATATTTTTAAGTGGCAAAAGCAAAATAAAAATCAAGAGAAATTCTCTGAGAAAAGAAGCAATACCACATTGTAGTCAGCTCGTGATCCTTGAAAGCCTTTTATCAATAGCTAAAGTCTCTGCCCTGCAAACAAAAACAAATACATGTGTAAATACATAAGCAGATCAATATTAAAAGCCTTATGAGCCACATGATGGTGACACACACTTTTAAACGTAGCACTCCAGAGGCAGAAGCAGGCAGATTTCTATGAGTCTGAGGCCAGCTTAGTCTACAGAGTTAGATCTAGGACAGGCAAGGCTACATAGAGAAACTCTTTCTCAAACAAACAAACAAACAAACAAACAAACAAATCTCTTACCGATGGTGTTCAGATATTCAGTAAATTATGTTAATAATATTGAATGAATACTGAGTGAGAATGAATACAATCCTCACGTTTTAGCTGAAAATCAAAAAAGATTTAGAAGATTATACCTGGTGCTTGATCCCTGTTTTTTTGTCTTATTATACACCAAGAAGTAAAGAGCAAGCTTGATCACTTGATTCTGTTTTCAGTTACTGCAGCTACCATGTTCTGTGCCAGTGCATGGGAGACAGGCAGCTATGGAATGAACCCTCTAAAAATGAATTTTTTGCCTTCTGCCCATGTTTGCAAGATATTTGGTCAGAGCTAAGGAAAAGCTAATTGATTCCACAGTATACAAGGAGAATGCGGTCAAGATCAAGGCCAGCCAAACTATATACTACACTCCTAATGAAGTGAAAAAAAAAAAAAAGCTCAGAAATATGTGGTACTTCACGACTGAAGGAACTATTCATCCACATCACATCTCAGAGTACCAAAAACTTGTGTGCCCTTTTAAAGACCATTTGAGAATCAGTGTATGTCCTTGAGAAATAATTCAGCTCTATTAAGCGTCATCAGATGGGCCTAGGAGTGGAATAGCAGGAATGAGGAATGAGTTAAGTGGTTTCCATCTGTGATTCAGGTGAGGAGGTCATGTGGAGAGATGTTGGGGATCCATCTGGAGCTCTGGGGCCTTGAATGAGAGGACTATTGTTTGATGAAGAAGTAAACACACCTGTGCTCTGAGTTTGCCAGTTCAGCCAATCTGGTTCACATTTAAACTGAACTCAATTATAAAATCAACAGGCCTCTGTGGAACAGAGGTGAGTCAGGGCCACAGCCTCCTTTCCAAATTAGTGTCAACAGTCTGATAGCAATGGGCAAGCTTGTGCCTTTGTCAAGTGTGAGTGGCTTCAGAGCCCGCAAGCCTGGACACCTGGATTAATCTCTTTGCCTGGCTCTCATCTCTTGTATTGACTAGTACTTAGGTTCTTCAGCAATGTAAAACCAAAATAAACTGTTAACAACGCCTTAGAAAATTTTACAGTAGTATGCTATGTTAGGACAGCAGGAAAAGTTACCTTAGGTATAATTTCTTATAAAAATGTAACAAAAGAAAAAAAGGCAAGGCTGACATGTTTTTACTTTTTTATGACATTGTTGGATGAAAAAGCAGTTGTTCATAAATGGGCACACATGTGGTGGTGGTGGGGTGTGTGTGTGTGCCTATGTGTGTGTGTGTATGTGTGTGTGTGTGTGTGTGTGTGTGTGTGTGTGTATGTATGTGTGTGTGTGTGTTGAATGAGGAATGGGCTGGGTGAGAGTGTACATTGACCCTGTGACTACGTATCAAGATCAGTTGTTTATGCCATTTTCCTGCAACAAAAGTTCAAGATATTGTTTAAGACTTGGGATGATTCTTATAAGATGGCTTAGTGCTATTTCCTTTGTTTTTTTTTGTTTTCATTATGTGTCATTGTTAGGAATAAGATTTGAGAATCTTGTGGGTGCCAGGCTCTATACAGTCTGTAATATCATTGACAGCCAACATTTAATGAGTAAAATATGATGGACAAGAGGGCATCTTTATAGCTAAAGCCTCCGATAATTTCTATCGTCCATTTTCATTCCTGTTTTTAGCAGTAAGGGGGTTGTAAGCCCCGGGAATTTTACATGCTAAGCAAGTGTTTTGTCACTGAATTATGTTTCTGTCCAAATTTGTAAGTAGATGTATGATATAAATTAACTCCTACATTCCCAAAGACCTAGGAAGACTTGACAGTATACAGTGTTGGTGGTAGCCTTCAGACAAAGTTCTACTGGTGTCCAGTCTAGAGCATTCTATATAAATGGTACCCTCTCCTGACTTTTCAGTGCGAATGAGCCATCGGATGTCTGTCAATTGAACCTCATGAATCCTAACTGATCCTTTTGCCCATAACGACTGTTTGCATTGGGCACCAGCTTGACTCACCAGGTTCTGCCTCTTCCCAGAGAAGCCTGGTAAATTCTAACTGAGATATTAGAGAAAACACCCTCATTCTTTATTTTGTAAAACCAAAGATCTGATCACTGAGGTGTTATTTTTAATCCATCTTCTGGAAAAGAGGCTATTAAAATTTGTTTATATTTTTTAACAGATCTGCAGCTACTGGCTGATAAATAAAATTATAGCCAGATATTGCTAGAAGGACACTCTTTCACTGTTTCTGAATTCAGAAAGTCAAACACTATTACTCAGAGGTCAGCCTTTCTCATTAGCCAGTTTTTTTGTTTTGTTTTGTTTTGTTTGGGGAGGTATCTTGAGCCACCCAATGTAATAACCATTAACCAAATGTGCCTATGTAAGTAGAAATGAAAATTAATAAAAGTAAGCAAGATGAAAAATATGTTCAGTGGTGTCAGTCCTATTTCAAATCCTCCCAAATTCTGCAGGGCTAACTTCTGCCATCAGGATTGAAGGACCTACGTATTTGGGTCAGTGTGAAAGGGAAGATCCCTTAAGGGGGCTACTCTCAGAGTTTTGACCCTTGTGACTGCTTATTAAAATTTTTTAGGGCATTATTTTGATGGCATTGAATTTAAAACACATGGTTATATGTTATAATCAAGGGACCCTCTTTCTCCTGCTTGTATGTGTGTCGCTATTGGTCTGTATTCAGCTGTGCTTCTGAACCGTTACTTTAGGAATGTAGTTGTCTCTTTAAAGTGGCTATCAAGGGAATTAAAACTCAAATTAAGGATTATTAAAAAGACATTCACACTGAAATATGTTATTACTGCAGAAGATGTTCTTGCATTAGCAAAATGAAGCCAGTGGAACAACTGGCATTTACGGTGGAGGCTTTAAATCAAAATTTTGCAAGGCATTCCTGTTTTTCCACTCTGATAGCATCCTTCTCCACAATTCTGCCACCACGAACTTTTATAACTATGTTGCTATATAAAACACCTGGTAGGTTTTGAAACCATTAGAATGTTTGGTTCCTGGTTCTGCTTTCTCCAAACACTGACTGCTCTTCTTTTTTTTTTTTTTCCGATTTGTGTAGAATTGGTTCAACAGAAAGTTGAACCTCTGGGTGCTGGATTTGAGAATCTAGTACTTTGGGCATTTGTCCATCCTGTTGTTTGATTTCCAGAATGTCATATTTTGGAACTACTGGGTGGAACAACTCAGGTTTATTTTCAGGAGCAAATCTTTCCCATGTTTTCCTAAACTCTGCTTTCTTCCTTTCTTGTGTTGTTTCAGATACTATACATTCTGCTGGGACACTCAGCTTGACCTTTGACACCCCATCTTCTCACACTGTGCACAGTATCACAGATATACCATCTATACCCACAAAACTTGTTGTTAGCAAGCCACCTAACATTTTTTTTTATTCTCTCTCCTTCCCATTGTTCACCTACATCGTCTTTAGTGTATTTCTATCTGGCACCTCATCTTAACTGCATTCACGCCATGATTCTCTAACTGGTTGCAGAGCCCTAGGTACTATTTTCTCTCTATTTTTCCCAAAGAACCCATCCACTGCAATATAGAAGAGACAGTTTTATTATCCCATATCTACCAAAATTACACCAACAGGAGTACATTTAGATCCATGGTGGCTGTGAATGCATGCATATGACCTGCCTGGGATCAAGGCAACCAAAATACTAGCATGGATGAGGAGATAGATCTCATACTCCCACTCCTAGTTAACCTATTGGCAATTGATAGTCACTAGGAGATGGAGCATCAGTTGCGTAAGGGATATAACTCTTGATGGGCTTTGTTCCAGTTCATGGCTCCACACGTGTACACATAATGGCAGCACTAGGTGCACTCAGTGTGTTTTTAAGAGGAACACATGAATTTGGGAAGGGAAAGTGACGAGAGATTAAGGGAAGAGATGAGGGTGGTGAAAGGAGAGTGGATTTGATCAAAACATGTTCTAAGAATGTATGAAGATTGGAATAATAAAAAGTAAGTAACACCACTGTATTACGACTTTGACTTGTTCCATATTTCATTTGATTTCACACTGCCTTGGCATTAGATACAGCTTTAATGTGGAATGTTCACCACCACACAGTCTCACCATCTCATTTTCACTTTCTCTCCTCCCTTCCAAACTTGCAAAACTCAAGAGTTGTTGCCAGACAACAGATCCCACTGAGACCCCAAATTTATAGGCTCAGTAGAGACATCTTAAAACTGTTTTCTTGGGGCTAGAGAGACAGCTCAGGTAAGAGCACTTGCTACAGAATTATGAGGACCAGTGACAAGACCCAAGTGTCCACTGTAACAAGCCAGGCATGGTGCATCCACCTACACTGCAACTCCAGCCCTGAGGGATCTGATGCCTTCCTCTAACTTTCATGTACATGTATAGGTGCATGTGTATATTCTCACAGAGACAAACACAAGCAATAAATAAACCTTGAAAAATGAAACCACGTAATCATAGAAAGCATATTACTCATGCTATTTTTGGTGTGTGTCTGTGTCTGTATGTGTGTTGTTTTTGTATATGGTATATGTATTCCTTAGTTTATATAGTACTTACTTAGTAGATATATAGTTCATCCAGGCATGCACATGTATAGAAGTGAGTAGTAAATGCATATATATGTATATATATACATATATATATATAAATATAATATATATATGTATATATTATATATGCATATATAATATATATGTATATATGATATATATACATATATATGATATATATATATGTGTATATATATATATATATATATATATATATATATATATGGAAGCTGTAGGTAGATGTCAGTTACTTTTTACTTTTCTTCAGTTGCTCTTGGTTTTTATTTTTTGAGCTCTCTTCGTAAATAGCTGAACCCAAAGTAGGATGATTTACCTAGGTTGGCTGTCCAACGGGCTGCAGTGATCTGCCTGTCACCTCCTGCCACATTCTAGTGCAGGAGTTACAGGAACACCTTGCCATGACTAGCTTTTGATGTGGGTTTGGGTGTTCTGAATTCAGGTTTTTATGCTTGAACAGGCAGTACCATATTCATTGAGCCACCCCCCAGTTCTCTGGGTTTGTTTTAATTGCTTAATTGAGATACAGTTCATGCCATGTAATCCACGCATTTACATGGATGATTTTCATTATTGATATAGATTTAGAAAATCATTTTATGATCAAGTTTCCAATAGTTTCACTAGCAACCTAAGAATGCCCCTAACAATTAAGAGTGACTTCCCACTCCCCCCCCCCCTAAAAAAATTCCCGAACTTCAAGTTACAACATGCTATTCTACCTTTTATTCTAGTGTGTTTGCTTATTCTAGAAATTTCCTACAAATAGAGTTATGTGCTACGTGGCCTTTGGAGACTGACTTTCTTTTCTGAGGTTTTCAAGGTTCAGCCATGATGTAGCATATACTATTTTTGTTTCCTTTTAGTTACTAGATATTATCCTATGTGCTTTAAATCTTAAATAACCAACTCCCGTATTATGGTCACAGTGATATAAACAACACACACACACACACACACACACACACACACACACACCAAATAGATAAGCATTTTGCTTCATCTCCTCTTCACATACGGGTGTCATGAATGATGCATCTGCACTCGTTCCTAATGAAGTTTGTATATATATATATATGTGTGTGTGTGTTTGTGTGTGTGTGTGTATATATGTGTGTGTATGTGTATATGTGTATATGTGCATATGTGCATATGTGCATATGTGCATATATGTATATATGTATATATGTATATATGTATATATGTATATATGTATATACATACACACACTCATACATACACACACACACATATATGTGTGTCTGTGTGTATGTGTGATGTGTGTGTGTGTGTGTGTACCTTGATGTTACTAAATATAGACTTGTATTGGAGATGATTGGAATGCATATTCTCTCATTCTGTGGTGGTCTTTTATACTTCCCATATGCTGCTTTAAAGTTCTTCTTAATTTTGATGGTGTCAGTATTAGTCAGGGTTATCTAGAGGAACAGGACTACTAGAATAAATATTCATTAAAATGGAATTTGTTAAAAGGGCTTACATAGTGTGTTCTGGGTAGTACAAGAATGACCATCTTTATACTAAAGGAGCTGAGAATCTGGTATCTCGTTAGTCCATGAGGCTGGGTGCTCTGCACTGTCTACCTGGCGTGGAAGACTTGGAAAAATTCTAGAGATGACTCAGAATTATTGTGCTTCAGCCCGTGCTAGAAGCCAAACAAGCTGTGTTCTCAAAACTATGAAAGAACAGATCAAGAAAGCAGATGAACTGACCAACAAGACATGAAGCCAAACAGAGAAGAAGCAAAGAGAAGTGGAAGTTTCTGGATATGTCATGTGATAAAGACTCATATGGTCTTTTGCTGATGCAGACTCACATGGTGTTTAGCTGAGGCAAGACCCATGGGAGGACACATGATGTTTGGAGAGAGTATAAATAGGACTCAACAGACAGTGACAGCACACTTGCATTGCTAGTTTTGCAGCCCTTTCTTGGTCTTGTATCTTCTCTGATCTTCCCTTGTTTAAGAGGGAGGCATGGCAGAGAACTTCTCCTAGTGTCCCCGCTGGTCCTAGTATCTCTTGCTGATTCATGCTGATTAGGAGGAGGCCTGGCTGTTTCTGCTGGATCATGCCACTGCTGCTGATTCATATTTGCTATCCTGACACTGTTGAACTGGACTGCAGGTATCCTGACAAAAGAAGATTGGAATTGCCTCAAAGAACTACTTCTAAACAGATCTACATTCTCTTGCCCTATTTACCATCTTTTCTCACGTACTTTTAAACAGTGGGCTGGAAAGGGTTTGGGGGTTGAAGTATTTGGAATCCCTTATTAAAAGTAGGGTTTTAAAAACCAAGTGCTACAGCAGCAAAGCTTTACTCTTTAGGCTAACTTTTATTTGATGGACACTAGAAGATGCTTCTCATTGTCACTTTAAATAAAATGATCAAGAAAATCCTTCAGAGTTATGCCAAGTAGCTTATCTCTGAGTTGATCCCAGATCCAGTCAAATGACAGCCAAAATTAACCATCACATGGCCCTATCTATGCATATCTAATTGATTAGATATTGAAAGGCATATTTTTATTTTTATTATAATAACTGATAATTCTTACTGCATTTATGTGTGTGTGTGTGTGTGTGTGTGCCATGTGTGTTTGGGTGTCCTTGGAGGCCAGAAGAAGGTGCCAGATTCCCTGTAACTACTTTTACTTGCAGTTGTGAGTCACTTGCTATTGATGCTGAGAATTGAGCTAGGGTCATTTGAGAGAGCAGCAAGTTCTCTTAACCATGGGCCCATTTCCTTATCCCCCCTTATTGGACTTCTTATACTCCTACATCTTTGGTATTAAATATAAGAAATCATTGCTTAACTCAAGGACACAAAGACTAAATTTTAATATTTATCTTAATGTTTTAATTTTAGCTCTATAATTAGGGCATCGATCCATTTCCATTTAATTTACCTGTTAGATAAGGCCAGTATCCAACTGCATCATTTTACGCATGTATAATCATTTGTGTGAAAGCAATGATTGGAAAAGTGACTCTGCTCTCCAGTGTATTGTCTTGATAATTCTTACTGCATATAAATTCACTATAAATTTGAAATTTTACTAATAGATTCTCAATTATTGCTCATTGACCTCTACATTCATCCTTATTTTGATTTATGATGCCTGTAAATTTGAAGTACATTTTGAGACAGGTAACTATAAACCCTTTGGTGTTTTTTTTGGTTTGGGTTTTTTATATATATATAAAAAAATTAAATTAGTTTAGCTATTCTGGAAATTTTGTATTTCTGTAAAAATTTTAAGGTTTTTAGTTGGGATTGTTAGTTAAGATTGTAAAGAATTTGAAGGTCAATTTTGGAAATGTTCTATTTTTACAGCTGTTTTTTCTTTCTGAAAAGGAATCTTTTTCTGCTTATTTAAATTTGATTTCTTTCAATTATTTTAATTTTCAGAGCATCTATCACTTACCTTGTTAATTTAGTTTTAGTGTTTTATTGTTTTTATGTTCACAACTTATTTTCTAGATTTTTACTTTTGAATTCTTCAATTCTTCATTGTAAGAGCTGATTTTTGTACTTTTTGGTCTTATATCTTGCAACCTTGCTATATATAAATAATTGTCTTTTGTTCATTATAGGACTTTATAGGATTTTCAATATGCAAAATCATGTCATTTATAAATGCAGATAGTTTTATTTCTTCCTACAAAATTGGATGCCCTTTGTTTCTTTTCTTGCTAAGTTGTCTTGTGTAGAAACTCCAATACAATTGTATATGAGTTATCAGATAGACATTTCATATTTCAATGGACAGCGATAACATTCTGTCACTTTACCATTATACATGATGTTAACTATGGTTAGGTTTTTGTTTTGTTTTGTTTTGTTTTTCCGTTTGTTTGTTTTTGTTTGGTTTGTTTAGCTCATATCCATCTGAAATAGTTTTCTTCTAGCCATAGTTTTAATTTTTGTTATGAATGAGAATTATATTTTGTCCATTGCAGTTTCAGTATCTCCTTAGGTGGTGTGATTGTTAGATTTACTTGTCAACTTGTCCTGATCCAGAGTTACATGAGAAGGAATTTTCAATGAGGCATTGTCAAGATTAAGTTATCTTGTCATCCTGTGGGTCTGTTTTTAGCTGATAATCTTGTCTGCATTAATTGAGTTAGGGAGACACACATGCCTATTGTGGGTAGATCCTTTCCCTAGAAAGAAGAGCCTGAGTTTAATAGAGGAGAAAGTAGGAGATTAAGAGATGGATCAGTGATTATGAGTGCCTAGTGCTCTTGCAGAGGGCCTAAATTTGGTTCCAGCATCCATGTCAGGAAACTAACAAGCACTTATAATTGCAGTTTCAGGAAATTTAACCTTATGGTGTCTATGGTCACCTACATTCATGTGCCTACACTTACACATCGATCCACACATATGTCTATGTAATTAAAACCTAAAAAGTGAATTGAAGAGAAAGTGAAAGAGAAAGTGAATTGAACACAAGCATTCACACTTCATTCATTCTCTCTATGCTCCTGGGTGTGGATATGACTAGATGCTACAAGGTTCTGTTGCCTTGACTTTACAGTGACATGGACTATAAATTTGAACTGTGAGACAGAATAAATCCTTTCTTCCATAAGTTTCTTTCATCAAGGTCATTTATCATAGCATTGGGTAAAGAAGCTAAGATATATTTCCATTCCCTATTTTCCTTTTGACATATATATGTGTATATACATATATATATGTCAAATGACAAATATATATATTTGATTTTGCTTATTGTATCAACTGTCAGAGGCTAGACCGGGAGAAGGATGATGATTGGACTGTAAAAAAAGATTAAAGATTAATCTTTAATTAAATTAAAAATTAAGAATAAAAAAGAAAATAAAGAAAAAGAAAGAGATGTCCGTGGGGACCAAACAAAAGAGTAATCTGAAAATTAGTAAATTGAGAAATAGTTCATAAAACCTGACTTCTGTAAAGGATCTTGGTGTAGAACCACTTAGAATTAGCTGTTGTAGTTTGTGATTAAGAATTTGCCTACTAAATCTTGATTACATAATATTGGATACACACACACACACATATAATATCGGCTATGTAAGTTGTTGAGAGCAATTTCATACAGTTTCTTTAAAAAATATTTTATTAATTTGCATCATTGTGTTTTTCTTCATCAGTTTATTTAAATTTTGTCAATTTTGTTGACTTTTTTCTATTATATTCTTCATTGCATTTCATGTAACTTACAAATGAATGCACTCAGTGTGTTAAGTTTTTGTTTTTTTCTCATCAATGTATTAATATGAAGATTAGAAGTTCTTTGAGATTTTAGTTCCTACTTAATAGAGATATTTATAGCTATAAGTTGAGAATAAATGAAGAAGTAAACTCTATTTTTATTGTCCTTTATTATTACATAATTAACTTTTTGAAGACTCTGTTGTTTGTTTGTTTCTTTCATTGTAGATTCAAACTACGTTCTGGAGTTGGTCTTTATGGAAGAATCAAGCTTTGAACCTAAATAACTTTCTTCAGTGGTTACTGTAAGTGAGTTTGTTAGCAGTCATGTATTCTTTCAATTTTTTTTTTAAATCTGAGAAATGTTTTCATTTGGCTTTTGTTTTTTAATGATTATTTTTCTGAATATAAGGTTGCTGATTGGCTGACACTTTATTCTTCTCCTTCCCTCCCCTCTTACTCCCTTCCTCTTGTTTTATTTGTTTATTTCAAGTATATCATTAACTGTCTTCTGGATATCATGCTTCTGTTTAGAGTAGTTTCACTATTATGCATTTGAATATTGATTTTTTTATAGTTAATCTACCTGTAAATTGTTTTTTTTTAAATATATGTTTTTAGGTATGTATGTTTCTTGCTGTTTGTTATGTAGAATGATTTTAGTCATGATTCTTGAAAATGTTTACAGTATGTTTTCTTCACCTTTTTCCATTGTCTTCTTTTTTTAATCTGTTTTTATGATCTTAGCACATTTAGTGGCATTGAATATTTACATAAAGCTCTGTTAATTTTTCTTCAGTATTTTTTAATCTCTCTAGCACTGAGTTGTGATATATATATATATATATATATATATATATATTCAAGTTTGCTGATTCTTTTTGCCAATTTAAATATTAAGTTGAGTCTCTCTAGTGAATTTTTCATTTCAGATTTATTTATTTATTCATTTATTTTTTTAATCATTTTTACAGTCCAGACTTTATCCCCATCTTGGTCCACCCTCTAAATATTCTACATGTCATACCTTCTCCCTACCCCACCCTTGTCTCCAAGAGGATGTCCTCACTCCCCTTACCCACACTACACCAAACCTCTCCACTTGCTGGGACCTCAAATCTCTTGAGGGTTAGGTGCATCTTCTCTGACTGAGTTCACACCCAGCAATCCTCTGCTGTATATGTGTTGGAGGCCTCATATCAGCTGGTGTATGCTGCCTGGTTGGTAGCTCAGTGTCTAAGTGATCTTGGGGGTCCAGGTTAGTTGAGACTGCTGATCTTCCTATAAGAGTCACCCTGCTCCTCAGCTTCTTCCCGCTTTCCCCTAATTCAATCACAGTGGTAACCAGCCATTGGTTGAGTGTAAATATCTGCATCTGACTCTTTCAGCTGCTTGTTGCATCTTTTGGAATCCATTTTGTTTGGTTTAAATGATTCCTATTACTTTATAGTTATACTATATATTTGATTGCACATTGTCACTATGTCTGCTTTATCTTCTTAAAGCATGATATCCTTTAGTATTTTGATCACACACTTGCACACACACACACACACACACACACACACACACACACACACACTACTTTTAAGTCTTTGTAAAGTTTAATACCTGCGTCCCCTCAGAGTCATCAAACTTAGTTTCTGTTGCCTGTTATTTTAAAATTTTAATCCTCAATTACACTTTCATATTTGTTTATATGTCTCAACGCCTTAGTCATCCAAGCCCATGGGCTTGCTGTGAATCATCTCTAGTTATCTTGTCAAACAAGGTGTTGTAGATAATTCATCAGCTTGAGTCCTTCCAGAAATTTCTTTCTTGTCATTTGTTTCACGATTTTCCTAGCAATTTGGGTGAACTGTATTGTGAACTGTTGCCCAGATGTGAAGCCTCTGTGTTCACTATTTCAGAGCTTGCAGACTTGATCTTGGACACAGTTACTCTACAATGACAGTGGTATTTTCCTGGCTCTCATCAGCTCTCTTTCCTTTCCAAGTGAAACCATCTACCTCTATTGTTAATGCACCCAGTACTATTCCACTAGTGCCTGACTGATTGCTGAACTGTTTCCTGACAACACAAAATAGAAAAATTTGCTTTGCAACTTAATCCAAGTAAGTCTCAGGCTACTGACACCCAGGTTAAAATAGTTTCTGAAAGCAAATTTCAAGGTTAGTTCTTATCTAAGAAAATCTCTCACTTGTTTCCTTGCATAATTTTTTTTCCTGGTTAAATAGTTGAACTATAGTTATCTTATGCTCTAGTGGTACTTCTATCTTATTTTTGGACCAACAAAATCTCCATTACACTCAAGGTTTCAATGTCCATGTACTCTATTAAAAAAAAAAAGGCTTACTCCACTAAAAAGAGTTTCAGACTGATATTCTCATATCCTACTTGTCCTGTTGGGCAAAATAGAGATAAGCTTAAAACAATACTCTCTTGCGCTGAAGTCTGATATACTGCTGTGTAGACAGGATGTTTGAAACATAAACAGTAGCTTCTTCTCTTGATTTTGTTTCCTATATGGATCCTCTTCCTTATGTGTGAGCTAGAGGAAGGAAAAACCAACTCTATATTTGGGACTTTGTAGAAGAAAGGGAGTTGGCTACTTTCTTATCCACACATATTTGGAATTTAGGCTCTGCAGCAGGACACTATGGATAGACAGGAATGCCTATATTCCATCGTTCCCTGAAAGGTACTATAGCACTTGACCAGAGTTGTTAGTGAAATCTCTCTCTCTCTCTCTCTCTCCCTCTCTCTCTCTCTCTCTCTCTCTCTCTCTCTCTCTCTCTCTCTCTCTCTCTCTCTCTCTTCTAGACCACAGTAACATAGAACAGAACAACCAGCACACTGCCCTAGAACAGTGGAGAAGATTGTGCATGCCTTTGATATAAGGTACCTACTGTTCTGCCAAGATTTAGTAGATTATCTTGGTTAAATGTCATTATGTTTTCTGTGTGACTTTATGTTGTGGATTTGGTCTAACATCTGTATTATGTTAATTGGGGCCCCCAAATTGCATGAAAATTCCTATTATGATGCTGAGGGTCTGTGTTCCCAGTTGGTTTTGATTGGTAAATAAAATTGCTGACAGCCAATAGTCAGGCAGGGAGACAGAAGTGGGAGTTTAGGACTCCTGGACTAGAGGACCAAGACACAAAGGAGATGACAGAGCCACCATGCCAGGAAAGGAGTAGCTGCCAGACCTGAGAGCTTCAGAAGAGAGAGCATAGTAATCATATAAGAGCCAGGAAAGAATGGTCCGGTGCCTGAAGGCGTCTTGACTGGTTCTAGGGCAAAAATGGAACATAGATTTTAGTAAGTAATAACTCACGAATATTGGAGGGGAGGTGTTAGCCATGTGGAGGTTTGAGAGTGCCCCACACATTAACTGTTTAAGGTATATTAAAATACAAGGCTGCCTGTGTGTGTCTTTCATGTAAAAACCCAGAATTTTGGATCAGGCAATGAGGAGCTTGTCCTGCTACTGCCAGGTTGATTTGAGCAGGATTAATTTTCAACTGTAACAACTTTATGACTTTTTTTTTATGCATTTCAAAAAGTTCACTTTAATAGTTTTTAGTCCTTATGGTAATTTTTCTGGACAATGGACCTGAAAGCTCATTACATCATTATTCTGGATATTGTAGTTTTTATTGAGTTTGCGTGAATCCATGTATATGTGCATGTATGCATGCATCTGTGTATGTATGTGTATATGTGTGTGTGTTTTGCAAGATACAATTTAATTTTAGATACTACTTTAAAGTGATAAATAATAATGCTGGTAATTTGTAGTAGAAAGCAAAATTTATTGTTAAAATAAATTAATTTAGGATATATGAACATATTTGCAATTAACTTAGTAGAGTGAGAAGCATAGCATCCAGAAAGGGGAAGCCATCAACCTAACATGTTACACGGGAGGTAAAAAGACAAAGAAAATGCATACACCTAAAAGGAAATGTGTTACTAACTTTGATTCTAAACATGAACTGAGAGCATCTTTTTATCATTGCTAGCATTCAACCCTGCTCCCAGCACCCAGACTGTGCCCCTTAGTGTTTTCAACATAACAACCAGGCTTTATAGAAACATAGTATTGGGTAAGAAAAATATCATATAACTCTCTGCATTAGTCAGTTTTTCATTACTATAATAGAATACCACTGGCATGTTCTGTGATCTGTTTCCCCACAATGCTTGGGTTACATGCACATAGCCACACATGGTTTTTTAATGTGGATACTAGGGATTCAAATTCAAGGTCACATGCTTGTACAGCATATGTTATTACTTATTGAGTCATCTTTCTAGTCTCCACTTCCAAAGATTTCAACCATCTTCCAATATCCTTACACATGGAATAAATGTTAACACACAGGCCCTCAGAGGACATTAAATATCCAAAATAGAGTACTCTGAAAAGGTCTCCTCTTGACATTCAGCAGGGGCATTTTAGAGACTATTAAGCACAATGATAGATACTAGGTTAAAGAGCCCTACTATGAAGCATGGTCATTTCATATTAAAGCAGATAATAGGGCCAATTATAAAAGTTTTGAAAAACTAGGATAGTTCCATATGAAAAGTTTTACAAAGCTAGGATAGTTCCATATAAGAATTTAACTAGTGAATTAATAGTTTGCAAATGTTATATGAGAATATTGTATTTATTAAAGTAGATGATTGTGGAGTATATTTACATTCTTGCATTTCTCAGTGTTAAGACAAAATTCTCAGTAATTCACATAGACCTAGACAGATAAGAGAACTATACCAGAGAGTTGAAGAACACAAGTGTAAAATTGATCATACATCTGTTAGTAGATTGCCAGTTAGGAAAGGGTCTTTTGGTTAATAAGCACAAATTTTCACTTTTCATCAAATTTGAATTCGTTTCAGATAACAACTCTGTCAGATACCCTATGCCCTTGAAAGCAGTGTAATACGTTCCATATCCTGTGTGACCTACAGTCTTTAATTGGCTCACTTAATTAGAATAAGAGGCTAGTAAGACAGCATTTGTTTTTAATGATGCTATAATGAGTAAATATATAATGAGTGAGATATAACGATAGACAAATATAACATCGAGGCAAAAGAGCTAGAAAATTTCAGGTAGATAAAATACCAGGAGAATGTTTCAGGACAAATCCCAGGTGGCAGACTACTTACTGATGAATAAATGTCATGAAGTCCAGAAAGTCTGTTGATGTAAGCAATGAAGTTAAATCATGAAAGCAAGCTTGGTCTGATGTTAGGAGGTTCAAGGGTAAGTCATATGTGAAAAGAATCAACCATTTGTTACAGCCGAACCAATAATCCATTAATTAATAACCCAAGTCCTATGACTGTGTTTGTTCTGAAAGAATATTATTTATTTATCTTTTATTTCCTCATAAAATTGCTATATCATTAAAGAATCATCTAACTAAGTTTAAGAACAATGTTAGGAAGATTCCACAATGAATATAATAATTATTTATGTACAAAAAGAAATACGTATAATAATATAGTAAACTAACCATGTGGTGTCTATAATTTAAAACAGGTTTTAAAATGGGCACTTAATTTCATTAATAATTATATTTGTATATATTTCATAATACATAAATCATTAATCACTTTTAATTTGTAAACATATAAATTATTTAATTAAATTTCTTAATAATATGTCTGTGCATGGTTAAAATTCAGATATCAATAAAGCACATTTGTGCATTTAACTATCAACATTTAATAAGGTATAATTTGTATGTGTTTTCATTAATAATAAACTCTGAATCTAGTCAACAGTGGGAAAAATAAAATTAATTTCAAGCAAAATATTAAATAAATAATGATAAAGAACATAAAGAGTTGAGAGTTCTTTTTGGGTAAGCTTATCAACTTGACTGGATTGAGACTTACTTAAGAGATCAGTGAAGCACACCTCTGAGTGAATTTGAGTGAATCCATGAGGGTATTTCCAGAAATGATTAAGTAAGCAATGACCTGCCCTTAGTGTTGACAAGAGCACCCTGTCAGGTCCAGGTATAATGAAAGAGAAGAAAGAAAATAAATCACCTCACATAATTCTACATGTAAACATGGAAATTATCCTCATGTGACATTTATCAGCCATTTAACCCAATAAAACAAAAGATTTTGTAATGTGCCTTTATTTTACCTGAAGAAAGCCAACTGAGGCACGGTTACTTCTACTTCCTGATTACCACATTTGTTAACTGCTTTGTTCGGCCAACCCCTCCCCACCATGATGAAGTGAAAGCTCTGGTGCTGCTTTTTCTTCTTTCTTTCTTTCTTCTTCTTCTTCTTCTTCTTCTTCTTCTTCTTCTTCTTCTTCTTCTT
>JADRCG010010538.1:111314-121764 GCA_019844195.1 Rhabdomys dilectus | reverse complement strand
TGTGTGTGTGTGTGTGTGTGTGTGTGTGTGTGTGTGTGTGTGTGAGTGTGTGTGTGTGTGAATATATGCTTGATGCATGTATATGTATGTACATAGATAAGGGCACAGAGGTCAGAGGAAGACATCCAGTACCCTTCTCTATCACCCTCAACTGTGCACATAGTTGTTCACCTGTGTGTTATGAATCCAAACTTAGGACCTTATACGAGTTCTGCTTATACAGCATGAACTCTTACCCACTGAGTGATCTCTGCAGCCCCTGCTGCCTGATTTTTAAATACACTTTTCTTAGAACACAGCCACACCTATTAACTTATACCTTGCCTCAGGTAGCTTCCATCCTACAACAGCGGAGATGTGTAGTTGTGGCAAATAAATAAATAAATAATGACATGGCCCACAAAGCTGAAGATATTCAGTCTATATAGGTATGCAGCACAACTTGCCTCACACCCTGCCTAGTGCCACCAAAGAGCCTGAGATATAAAGGAAACTGATGACTGAGTTTGGGCCACTCTAACAAGTAGTGTTCCAAGAAAAAGAGCTTGTATGTGCTTCAGAGAAAGGAAGTGAGCAGCCACAGAGGTAAGTGGTAGAATTCTAATACAAGTCTCCCCCACCCCCCGATCTAGAAAACTTTCAGCTTATAAACTGTGAGCTCTTCTTTGTGTTAACCCCCTGGAAGATGAAGGCATCTCTGAGTTAAAACTATGTCTGTGGAGGATTGAGTGACAGACCTGTAGTCAGGTGGAAGGAGCATGTGGATTGAGTGTGTGATCTACATGATGGCAGGGCTGCAAAGAGGAGACTGAAGGTGGCACTATAGCTGGAGATAAATGTGGAGGTGATGAGAGAGTTCACTGTGCTTTGTTTTGTTCCAAGTTTGTTGTTCGGGGCAAATTCTACTTCACTGAAACTTGGCCGCAGAGTATAAATGAAGAGATACTGTCACTGCAGAAATAGGTTTTAAAATAGTATTGTTCCTCATGTGTTCAGAAAGTATGAGATTGAAAGGACATTATATGGGAACTTGTACAAAACTCTAGAGCATCACTAAACAGAAAGAGAGAGGATGTAGACAGTGGCGGAATTTGATGCCTGGACAAGGAAAGATGAAAAGAGTTCTTATCTGTTTGCTTCTGTTCTCCCTTTAAAACAAGCTGGAGAGTTAGCTAGCAGAGAGGTATTATTGATTCAAGAAACAGTGGACCTGAAGTGTCTTTTACAAAACCCACTTTGGTTTGGAGGACGTGGGGCTATATGGCTGGGTTATATTCTCCATCTCTGCTCAGCTACTCAGGTGAGCACAGGACTGACTTCTGTGTGGGAACACTCAGTATTTGGGTTTGAAAGAAAGAGGACAATGTTCATCAGGAGCAAACATAAGCTTAGGTGGTACAGAGACCCTTTATATTCTGAATTTTTGAAATACAATGGGAAAAAGAGAGAAAGCTGAGTGTAAAGGTTGAAGAAGTCACTTTGTAAGGAAGGTGGAAACAAAAACGTTTTGCTTGGAGAAGTGAGTGCCTGAGGTATGGATTTGGGAATGTGGAAGCCTGTATTACACAGCCAGGCTTAGATATCAAACCTGTGCGGATTAGAGATGAAGAGGTCAAGAAATTGAAGCAAAGTGTTCAATCAATCACCTTTAGGGAATGTGAGGCAGTAAGCCTTGATCCTGGAATCCTGGCAGAGCTTTCATTGATTATAACATGGAATGGAATATCTAATGATTTAAATTTCATGGGCCAGATTATTTGATAACTGGAAAAGAATAAATGGATGTCAATAGATAATATTATTTAAAGAATGATCTAGTTCAAGAGCAGAACATCAAAGATTCTGATAAGGTGATCAATAAGAAGCCACTGGCAGGCAGAGCATAGGACTTTTCTTCTTACTTAAAGGGTCCTCAAGGGAGAGGATGTGCTTACCAAGAAAAGAGCAGTGTGTGTCTGGATTAGATTCAGACACACACACACACACACACACACACACACACACACACACACAGAGAGAGAGAGAGAGAGAGAGAGAGAGAGAGAGAGAGAGAGAGAGATATTCATACATACATACATACACACATACATACACACATACATACACACATACATACTGTTTCCACTTCTGGTCTCTTTTAGAAGATTTGTTACAAAGTTCATAAGCCAATCCCTTATGTTCTGGATTTGATCAAATAGACACCTTCACTGTGCCTGTGAGTATTTTTCCAACACAGACATGCACCCCCAGACTTCCCATATAAACACATACATTAGCAGGCACCCTATAACTGACTTACCTTATTCAGAAAATAAGAACGCAACCTAGAAATTATGAAAAGAATTTTCTACCTCTAGAACTGTTTTATCTATAGTTTGCCTCTGTCTTAATCCAAAGTGTCTCATCCCAATTTTCTCTACATCTCCCCTGTCTCTGTTTCCACTTCTGGTCTCTTTTAGAAGATTTGCTACAAAGTTCATAAGCCAATCCCTTATGTTCTGGATTTGATCAAATAGACACCTTCACTGTGCCTGTGAGTATTTTTCCAACACAGGGGTAAGCTTACTAATGTATTACTTATCCTCAAACCTCTTTTGTCCTTCCCAGCATCACTATGCTTCATCAGTGTAGATACAGGCATTTCCGAATCTTCTTTGATATTTTATGCCTCCCAGCCTTTGCCCAGGCGCCTTCCCTGCCTGGAGCTCCCATCCATATCTTCTGCCAAGCATTTATCTCTCACGGTCAAGTACCTAATACAAACCTTTCCATCCCCCTCTCCCAAGAAAAATTAATCAATCTCTCCTTTGTATCTCTTGTGTGTTCAAATTGCTTTGACAAATGTTTATTGAATGCATTTATTTTTGCCTGACCACTTTCTCTACCAGACAATGAACTCCTCGCACAATCAAGGACCTAGAAAGATGTCTCGTGGATGGTACTTAATAAAGCCTTGCAGAATTGAAGCGTACTTAACACACCGGCTCTTGCCACAAGTGCATTGCTTTCAAGCACATATTCTCTCTTTTGTTTTCATACTTGAAATATAAATTGACCACTCAGAAATTTGCCCCTAATGCCCTTGTTGGAAAGTGTGAATAACTGGTCACTGACAAGTGTGACAAAGACTTCCCCATTCTTGTATTTAGTCTGTTGTCACTGTATTGGCCCAGAGAGAGTGGTAAGGAACACTAACACTGCATCCCCATGACAGGACCAGCCATTCCCTGAAAACGGATAAGGGCTTTTCTCTGAAAATGCATTTGGTAATGGTAAAGCAAACAGATGCCTCAATTGCTATCCGTCTTTATTAATTTAATAACTTGCTTTTAATTCACAATCTTTTGTTTGATAAATGTAATGAATGTACATATATACCTTTGAGGGATGGAGTGAGCAGAATGTTCTGATATAGGTGAATACAACCCCCACAAACAAATCCTCTTTCACATTTGAAAGTATCATTTGTTGAGATGGTTTTTTTTTTTTTATGTGCCTAAAATCCTGGCTCTTATATGTCTAAGAGGAATCAGCAATACAGAAAAGAACTTTCAAAGCCCATTTTAATTCCTTTGCTGGATAAAAATGTTTGCACTTGTTAGAATTCAAGTTTCTATTAAGCTGTCTTTATGTAGTTAGTGCCAGAAGATGTGATTAGAGACTGAAACAATTTTTTTTCCTTTGGTTCCGGAGGAAAAATAATACAATGTAAAGAGTCAGTGACTTCAAGCTATAAGGTGTAAATAAAGCCTGTAGATGTGTGTCAGAAACGTGATCATCATAAACCGGAAGTTTACTGTTTTTTTTTTTTGAATGTGTATTTCTGGTTCTTTGATTTCTATTTGTGAACAAGGAGTTAAGTAAAAGAATAATGCAATGCGTGTCACAGTAATTGCGAATTTATCCATTTTCTCTCTGATTTAAAAATTTGCTATATTTGTCTTATTGAACAAAACTTGAGGGTCAGAGTGCCTCAAATTTCTCTCCTGTATATAAATGACAGAATAAATATATAAGACAAAAACTAGTCTTAGATATGTGGCTTTATTTTCTATTTATGCTCTCGTCTTTTTGAATTTTTACAGGCAAATCATTTGACAAATAAGTGTGTCATCTTCTAGGTCCATGTCTCCCCACCTCTCAGTGTCCTCCACAGAAGTCACATATAGAACACTTGTTCAGATAATCAGCCACTTATATGATAACAATGTTCCATGCCCTATACTAGTGTTTTATATCTAGAATTAAATGAATAACTCAGACTTTTCCAAGGCATTTTCTACTATTCTTGTGTCATCCTTTAGAAATGTTATAGATCCCAGGTAGAAACTTACAGTCCTATGCTGAAGAGAACAAACACTGTAAGCTAGGGAAGGAATTTTGAAGCAAGTTGTCCTTTTCAGCTTAGACAACCTGAATGTACAAACCATTTTTTTGTCTATTTATTATGTACCTTCTGCATCCTGATGTTAGCCAGTGAAAAGCACGCAAGAGCAAGTTCTTAATCTAAAACCATTGGAAATAAACTGTTGTTCAAATTTTTTTTCAATAGTCACAGTACCTGATGTTCATACATCCACCCCATGTCTCATGTCTCATTTCATCCTGACGACTGGGATCACGGGAAATGATGGCTGTTGAGACACTTGCCAATGTTTACAGAATCATTTGCTTTTTTCAGGTATAGAATTCGAATCTCAGTATAGTTTGACTACTTAGGGTCCAATGTTGAAAGGAAGCTTCAAGGAAATATCATAAGAAAAACAAGTGCCTTAATATGTTTTAGTTTACATTTCCTTATAAACACTTCTTACATACGTATCCCTTTCCTTATATACATTAGTAATGATGGTGAGTTGAGATAGGCACAATTCATATCCATTATTGTAGTTTGTTATAGTCAAGAAATACTTTTGGCTGTTACTTTTAATTATTCGTGGTGGGCTGAGTGTTTTCATCTTTCTCAATGTACATTCTTGTTTCAGAGTTCTGTCCTTTCTTTCCAAGCTCAGTTTTTTATTTTATGCATCAAATGTTCACTAGGCAGAACAGTTGGATAAATAATCGTATTGAGCCGGTCGACAATGGTTAACAGTACAGCAAACAGAGAACAAATCCCCAGTGTTGGTGTGTGTGAATAGCACTGGAGGAATGTATTCAACACCAGTTCACAAGGATAGACTCAGGCATATTTTTTAAAGACAACATTCCTGTTTGCATATATTAGATTTTTCTCCTATCTGTAACATTAACAAATATTGATTTGGGAGCAAGTGATATATAATTCTCTTTCTATTTACTTCAGAGTCTAGAATAGGTCATGAGCCTGTGGGAAGATGTGTAGGATTTGAGGTTGGTCACATCTAGATTGAAATCTGTCCCTGTTACTTTTCAGTTAACTGGTCTTGGAGAAATATCTTAACCTTTAAACCCCCAACCTGTCATCATACAATTATTTGGTTGCTGTATCTGATTAGTCAAGAGACTCCAGTGGAAATATCTCTATATTGCCATATGCTTGTACACAATTGTATAGAATTTTACAGTTAGCTGTGCTCGGCTTATCCTGTGTCTGTGTAGTTTAGTGATTTTTCAAGTTCAGATAACCAAATTGCTGTTGTCCAGAAATCTCTTACACTTACAACTAGACATGTGCTGGAGACTGGTAGATCCAGGCTGTCAGGATTTTAAGAGACACTGGGATCCCAACGTGCTCAAGATTCTGCTACCAAGTGTGGAAATGAGAAGTACAAGCAAAGGAGGGCCTGCTCTGAGGAAGTGGGAACTGGGAGGTTTTATTCAAGCAGATTTTTCCTTCAGCTTCAGCACCTGCTCAGTCACCCAACCCTCCCAATTTGAATAAGTGATTAACAACTCATTAACAGATCATTAGCTAAATCAGCCCAGTGCAGTGGAGAGGACCCAGGTTCAATAATTCCCCCAAGTTATCACCAAATGCAGACTGAAGAGGAAATTAACTTTGTCTGATAAAATGCTAGTGTTTGTGCTATTTTTATAACCAGATGGAGTGAAGTGATTTGTGGGAAATGGCTCTTCCCCTTACATTTAGGGAAGTGGGAGCTGGTCTTGCCACACTAGAAGACTATTCAGGATGCCTCATCCCCACCCCACCTCTCTGTCGCTGACGTTCCCAGGTGCACAGGTGGCTGTGTAATCACCAGCTGCTGTTCCTTTGGAGTTTGCAGTTTTCAGTCTATGTTCCCAGTGAGCCTCAGATGAGGTTTTGACTTACTGTCAACTTTTCTCTGTACTTCACACTTTCTTCTTGCCTGTCTTCTGGGAATGGATTGACACAATCTTCAAACCAAGCCAGATACTCCTTTCTTGAACACAATGTCTTGAGCAGATGTTTAGGGCTGAACTTTATCAGGTTCTGAGGAACGGACCAAGAAGCTCAGTGAGCTGTTACTAAAGAGAGACCACAGACACGATCTATGGAAAATGTGAAGAAATGCTTTTGATTACTTTTATCATAAATAAATGAAACTTAAGAGATAGGCATGTTTAACCTGATTTAAACACTTCAAGTCACATGGCAACAGGCCACTCTGGCCAGGCAAACAGGTAGCGTAGCTGCAGGTATTCACTTATTCTGTTTCTCTTCCAAATCCTACCATCCTTAGCTTTGTAGTGACCACATGCTACAGCCTTCCCTTCCTCTCTGACCCCTTCCCCACTGGACTACACAGATCTTAACTTCAAACTTCATTTCCTCCACTCATTGCTTTACTCAAATACTTAAGTCCAGCCTACAGAATGGGAAAATAATTTTACCAACTATATATCCAACAGAGGGTCTAATATCCAAAATATATAAAGAACTAAAAAAAACTACATATCAAGGAAACAAATAACCTAATTAAAAAATAGAATACAGAACAGATCTAAACAGATAGTTTCAAAGGAGGAACTAAGTGCCTACTTAATAAAACTGGGGCAATCTCATAATAACAACTTTACAATGCACCCGAAACCTTCAGAATAAAAAGTAGAAAATACACAGAAAATGAGTAGAAGAAAAGAAATAATAAAAATGAAGATTAAAATCAATAAAATATAAATGACAACCAGAAGAAAATAGTTCAAAGTATCAGTGGAATGAAAGGTTGGTTTTCTGAGAGAATACGATTGACAAACACTTATCTAAATTGGCTAAAGAGCATAAAAGAATATCCAAATTAACAAATCCAAAAATGAAAAGAGGGACATAAAAATTGGCACCAAGTAAATACCAAGAAGGCCATACTAAACCTATACTTGACCAAGTTGCAAAATTTAAAAAATAAATGAATAATTTTCTCAATGCATACCATGTACCAAGGCCAAGTCAAGATTATATAAGCAACTTAAACAGAAGTTTAACCCCTAGTGAAATAGAACCAGCCATTAAAAGTCTCCCAACCTAAAGAAACTCAGGGCCAAATATCTTTATCAAAGAATTCTACCAGCCTTTCAAAGAAAAATTTATACCCAAACTCTAAAAATTATTGTGCAGAATAGAAAAAGAAGGAACTTTGACCAAACATTTTTATGAGGTCACATTTACCCTGATATCAAAACCACATAAAGAGCCAACAAAGAAAGAGAATTATACACTAATTCCTCTTAAGAATATAGATGAAATATTTTTCAATAAAATACTTGCAAACTGAATATAAGAATA
This sequence comes from Rhabdomys dilectus, assembly GCA_019844195.1. NCBI lineage: Eukaryota > Metazoa > Chordata > Mammalia > Rodentia > Muridae > Rhabdomys > Rhabdomys dilectus. Next base: position 114,080 of record JADRCG010010538.1, on the reverse strand, counting down.
CATTAATTAAAAAATCATCAAACATGATAAAGTAGGTTTTATTCTAAAGAACAAAGCATAGTTTAATGTACAAAACTCAGCAAATGTAATATATATATATATATATATATATATATATGTGAATTGAAAGAAAAATATTATATGATTGTCTCATTAGATGTAGGAGGGACTTGTGAAAAAATACAACACCTCTTCCTGATAAAATTCCTGAGATTGGAGACACAAAAGACATTGTTCAACATAAAAAACACAGTGTGCAGCTAGTCTAGCTAGTGATTCAGTCAGAAAGAAGACAAAGTATATACCTACATATCTCTATACCTATACAATATAGTACTCAATTTCTTATCTACAGCAATAAGACTACTAAAAGAAATCAAGGAGATACAATTAAGAACAAAGTCAAGACTATCTTTATTTGAAGATGATATGATAGTATACAAAAGTGATCCTAAAAATTTCACTGGGAAAGACCTACAACGGATAATATTTTGTATCCAACAATTTTTGCTGATTTTTTTCAGAAGAAATTGTTGGATATAAAATCAACACTAAAAATTTGCAGCCTTCCTACATACAAATGACAGGCTGAGAAAGAAATCGGGGTACACCTTTCACAATAGACTCAAATAACATACAATATATTGGGGTAACTATAGTTCAATAAGTAAAAAAGTTATATGATGAAAACTTTAACACATTAAAGAAAGAAATTAAAAGATATATCAGAAGATGGAAAGTTCTACCATATGGATTCTTAGGGTTTATACAATAAAAATGGCCATCCTACCAACAGCAATCTACAGATTCAATGTAATCCCCATTAAAATTCCAGCACAATTTTTCACAAATCTTAAAAGGACATTTTCCAGATCAATGTGGAAACACAAAAATCTAGGGTACCTAAAACAGTCCTGAATAGTAAAAGAACAGAAGAAATTATGGCTATTTCCAATATCAAGTTCCTTTTTTTTTTTTGAGAATGATCTGTTTATATCTGTACTCTATTTTTTTAAAACTAGATTATCTGTTTTCTTGAATTATCACTATTCCCAACTTAAAGTTCCTTCTTTGAAACTATCTGTTTAGATCTGTTCTGTACTCTACATTTTAAAAAATATGTTATTTGTTTCCTTGATGTGTAGATTTTGTTTTGTTTTGTTTTATTTTTTAGTTCTTCATATTATTGGATATATACTTGGTAAAATTATTTTTTCATTCTGTACAGTGGCTCTTTGTCTGAATGATAGTATCATCGGCATGCAAACCTATAGAACACACACACACACACACACACACACACACATACAAACAGCATGTTATTAGCACAAAAATATACATGTTAATCAATGGAATTGAAATTTAGACCCAGACATATATCTACAAACCTATGGACAGTTGATTTTTTTTGTGTGTAAAGAAGTCAGAAACACACACTGGAAGAAAATACATCATCTTTAACAAATGATGCTCTATGCAGAGGAATCCCAACAGATGCATACTTACCATCCTGCACAAAACTCACCTCCAAATGACTCAAAGACCTGCCTATACAACGACATACACTAAACCTGATGGAAGAACACTGAACCTGATAGAAGGTACAGTGAATAGCCTTAAACTCACTGGCATAAGAGACAACTCTTTGAACAGAACACTGATTGCACAGGTACTAAGGTCAACAATTAACAGAGAAGACCTTATGAAATGGAAAAATTTCTGAATGCCAATGACAGTGACATTCAGATAACATAGTACCCTACAGAATGGGAAAAGAGTTACCCACTACACATTGAATAAAACGCTATTATCCAAAACATATTAAGAACTCAAAAAAATCTAGCTATTAAGAAAACAGAAACACAATTTAAAATTGTGTATAGGACAGATTTAATCAGAATGTTCATCATTGCTAGTAATCAGGGAAATGCATATCAAAACTACACTGGTATTTTAACTTAAGCCCGTTAGCATGGCTATGATTTAATGAGTAATTGAAGTATGGTAGGGTATGGACTAAAAAGTACACTCGTCTTCTGTTGGTGAGAGTGCAAACTCCTACAGTCACTATAAAAACCAGGGTGATTGTTCCTCAGAAAGATTGGAAGCCATTTATTTCAATATCTAACTATATCACTCTTGAGCTATAAGCGAAGAATGCTCCATTCTACCTCAGAGAAACTTGCTCATCCATGTTTACTGCTGTTATATTTATAACAGTCAGAAACTGGAAACAACCTAGATGCCCCTCAACAGAAGGATAAGCAAAGAAACTGTGCATTCATATGGCTACTTAGGCATTAAAAATGAAACCGTAAAATTTGCAGATAAATTGATGGTGTTAGAAAAAAACCATATTCTGACTGAGGTGTATGAGACCCAGAAAATTAAATATTGTTTGAATTTCCTTATATGTAAATATTAGGTGTTACATCAATGATAACCAACCTCAAATCCACAGAATCACAGAGGTTAGGAATAGAGTAAGGGATTAGGGAGTGCGATAGATCTGGTTAGGAAAGGAAAACAGAATAGGTAGTTATAGATGGATGATGGGCTTGAACAAGAAGATCAAATGAGGAGTGGGAAGGAGGAGACAATTAAAATGAAAGCCCACTTGAGGATATGTGTGTGTGTGTGTGTGTGTGTGTGTGTGTGTGTGTGTATGTGGTATGTGTGTATACATATACATATATATATATATATACATATATATGTGTGTGTGTGTATACATATACATATACATATACATATACATATACATAT
>JADRCG010010538.1:85584-96108 GCA_019844195.1 Rhabdomys dilectus | reverse complement strand
CCCCCCCCCCTCCCCCTCTCCCTCCCCCCCCCCCCCCCCCTCCCCCTTCCCCTCCTTACCCCTCCCTCTCCCTCTCCCTCTCATTTCGTTCAGCATGGCTGGGAAGGCAGGGCAGCAAGAAAATTCTCAGTCTGAGATAGCAGTATGCAGATGTTGCTGCTCACACCGGGATCCATCAGGAACCAAATAATGTAACAGTAAGTAAAGCCAAGTTATGACACACAGAGATCACCATTATCTGTCACCTGTGCCTCCTGTCCCACACACTCAGAAACAGTGCCACTGATTGGAGACTAAGTGCTCAAACATGGGAGCCTATGGGGGACACAATCCATTCAAACCACACCAATCAAATTCCATATGCAGGGCACCTCAAACTGTAGTAAGAACTACCTTATCATCTCATTACACATTCTCTTTTGTTTTGTTCCTGGAAGGGTAAGAAACCCAGAACATTACATATATTAGTCAAGCACTCTATCTAAATCCTTGTTTCGGATTTAATAGTAGGTATGATAATGTTTCAAAGATAACAATTCACTATTTGGGGGAAGAATTGCCTGTCCCAGGACAGTTGAATTTACCCATAGCAAATTGTAAAGGTGATGTTCTTTATTTCTCAAAAGGGAGAAAACTCTTAAGATAGCCACTTGATTTTCCTTGCAGGAAACATGACTGGAAGTGAGTATCACATGACGGGCCTCACAAGCTGTCCAACGGGACACATTCCAAATGCACCAAACCTTCTGACTTATACTTCTTTGATAGTTAGGATGAGATGAAGTGATTTAACGAGGGTAAACCTGATTATACATATCTTTAATGATGGGAAGGTGTAGGCTTACAGCAGAGAAAACAGCAGGAACATAAAGTGTTGCTTTTCAGCTGGTTTCCAGTTGGAGACGGTAACTTTGGCAGGGAAAATAAGACACTGGTACGCAACAGCTGGCGGTAGAGATGGTGTCAGGGCAGAATTTGTTTTCCTGGACCGCAGCTTTCTAGAACAAAAAGTTTCTGGCAGGAGACACTGTTCATATCATACTGAATGTGGGAGGAGAGTTGCTGACCCGACCAAAGCGCTTAAAATGAAATTTGTGGAAGAAAGTGAAAAATGCCCAGATAAAACTGCCAAACTGGATGCCCCAGAGGATAACAGTGGCACAGAGAGAAGCATCATGATACAGACTCTGCTCTGTTATTTTCAGAAGAAAATAAGAGGGCAGTGGATCATGGTGCTCTGCCCCTGGATGTCTCTATTCTAGTGGAAGCCAGCGGCCACCTCTATTCCCTTCTGTTTGTTGTCCAAAGCTCCTGCAGCTCCCCTTGCTGGTGTGCTTTGGCACAGACTCACTCTGGGCTTCTCAATTTTTATTTGAACAGAAGAACATATAATAGGCCCAAGATATCTCAACCTTGAATCAGTGGCATGTTGTACCTGTTGGGATTGCTATCCCTGCCTGGTTTCTAGGTCTCTGCTTCAGGTTTCTTTACGGCTAACAAAACCCAAAGTCTTGGTACCAGTGCTAGCTTGCTTGTTTATAGTAAATTTCCTCTTCGATTTCCTTCTTTGAAATATAACTGGCTGCCCTTGTACATCATCCTTATCATAGTCACATACATGACCTGAAATCTAGAAAGTAACTAAACCAACATGGTACAGATGTTAAGTTTAAGAGATTTCAATGGTGGCAACTGAGGATGAGTCTTAATTTCCATGTGTCCATTTTCTTCTCCATAAAATGTGAATTACCATGGTGCTGTGAGTCTTAAAGATGTAACTCGCACATAAACAGCTTGAGACTGCTTAACTAATCCCTGTACCCCAATTATACATATTTAGTTATTTTTGATTTTCATTGTAATCAACCCAAAGTCTGCCAAATCGCTTTCTGCAAAAGTTACCAGACACTAGAAATCCAGATCTGGGATGTGAATGTGGGAATCGGGAGCTCTTGCTCTTGCCTTTCACAAACTTGGCACATGGCCACTTGGCAGGTTCCTATCTCATCCTCTTCTTGCTTTGATTGGTCATTCAGTATGGCTGTCTGCCAAGCCGAGTTCAATTGTAACATTGTGCAAAGGAGTCAAGCTGGTCAACCAGGGAAGAACATGCCAGCCTTCCCCTATATCCCCAGAAGCTGTTCTCTAACTATACTCAGAATCTTCTACTGGGCTGGCCTCATTATGTCAACAATCAGCATGGAAAAAATTAAAAATCAATAGGATATTTTCCCACAAGACAAAGAATACCATTACATATTCATCCCTGAGGTGTTAATTGTACCATATTAATGACTAGAACGTAGCGTAGAAAGGAACTACTCTATCAGAAATATATCTTCTAACAATTGAAGACATGTCAGGGAGTCTTCCTAGTATGTTTGTTTTCTGTTATTTCAGCCAGTAAGCCTGAGAGCAATGAATACAAATGATAAAGAAGTTAATGCCAACTAATTAAAGGTGAGCTTTCGGATGAATAGAATTGCTGGAGAATAAAATAAGATGCTTAAAATCTCTGCCTTTCTTCAAGATTCACACAATAATAACAGCTACTGTAAGTAATTATCGTTCTAATAATTAATCACTTCTCTGAGTTCAAGGTTACTTTTTTACAGCATGAGCCTCACTCTTAGTCTTCTGTGAGCAACTCTAGACTTTTCAGATTCTAAAAACAAAGATATTTTTAAATATGAAAGCACTTTGCAATAGAGCTGGAAATAAGAAAATAAACAAAAGAAGAGTTAAAACAGAACAAAGAGGTATTTTGAATGTCAAACTGCTAATAGTCTGCGATCTCCAAACATCTAAAAGATTGTTTTTTTTTTTTAATTTTTAATTTATTTTATTCAGCTTGGAAAATGAGTAGAAATCCCTCGGTGTTCTTTGTGGGGAGGATGACAACTGATTGGTGGGCAGAAAGGAGGGAAGAAAAGCAAGATGCAAACATCACATTAGCTGCCTTAGGTCCCTGCCTGTGAAGGAAAAGGTGGGTGAGCAGGGTTCAACTGAAACCTCAGGACTGCAGAAACACCAGGGTGAGGAGGCCTAAAACACAAGTGAGCTGCTACCAGCTTCTGTCCCAGCAACACCTGTAGGATTTGAGGCAGCTGGCGGCCAAGTTCTTCCTGTAGTGGTAGTAGCAGGAGGGCCACAGAGATCATGCTGATTATCAAGAAGAGCAGGAAGGAGCAGGTGACCAGTCCCTGGGGGCATTCTCCTAAAGTTGTTTGATGGAGATTGGTCCTGCCCGCACAGGAAGTGCCCTTTGCCTGACCACAAGTTGACTGGAGGAAAAATTGACCATAAGCTCTAGAATCCATGCCCGTTTGGTCCTCCTGAGCTTTGCCCTTGGATGTCCAACTGCCCAGTTCTTGCAAGCACCATGGGGTTCCCCAGGACCAGGAGCTGGTGGGTCCAGGGCCCCTGAGTGGGGACTCTCGGGCTCTATTCTCCCATCAGGACAGGTCCTAGTACATATCTCTTCCTTTCATCTCTAGTATTCAGTGTGGACCAAAAAAGTGGACCCCACAGTTCCTGTCAGAAGAAGAGAACTTTCTGGTTCTCAATTATATTTTATTATTGACCACCGAATAATAAGTGTACATGATAACATGGTATGGTGTGTTTGGATACATGAATACCAAATACACATTTCTCATATTGAGAGGTATAAATGGCCAGTGGGTAACAAAAACATTCAATGTTAATAATTGTGATTGTTAAGTTTGTTGTCTAGAGAAATCCCCACAATGTATGGTCTACCTTTTGACACTGTGATGGGATATCATCATCTAAAAATACTATAAAGAGGGCTTTTCCTAAAAAATTGTACTGCCAAGTCAACACATATAGAGATCAACTGCAGAATGTCTGGTAATGGTTTCATCAAATTTGCAATTTTGCTTCAGATCAGTCTTATGCCTATACTTGCCCCACATGCAGCCAGAAGGTGTTCCTGGTAGGACATCAACAAGGTATATCTTCATTGTGTTTGTGAAAACTTCAGAGAAAATGAGCTGAGGCAGAAGACCTGACCCTCATTTGGGCAGCACTACCCCATGGGCTGGACTCCTGTGGAACCAAGTAAGGGGAACATTGCAAACAGATAAAGCACCCCTTTCTCTATATGAGCAAGAGCTTCAGGCTTTTGCTGCCACAGTTGAACTGGCCCCACCCATGCCTTCTCCCTCATGGCGGATATACATTCTCTCAAACAGAGAGCAAGATAGATTCCCCATCCTTTATTTTGCTTTGAACAGGTGATTGCTTCTTGTTGTTTTTGTTTGCTTTATTTTTATTTTTGTCCCAGAGATAAGAAAATGACTAACGTACAAATCGTCAGAGACTTTGGACTGAGACTGTGTTGCAGCACAGTCACCAAGGTCTTAAGTAGATAGGACTTTCATGAGGACAACCCCATGATGGTTAAACATTGTGAACTAACTGCTGGCTCCATAAACTTGTGTTTTCCCAAGAAGCAAATCATTTCCTCTGTTGTCTGCTCTTCTCTTATCATTTTAATTCATCATCAAGGAAAGTTTCACTTCATAGTTGCATGAAGTCCTTGGATAGATAATAAGATGTCTTGATTTAAAAAAAAAAAACGTGCATGGGAGGTGGTTCTCTGAAGTAAATCCAGTCTTCTGATTCTGCAAATTAAACTCAATCCTTTCTAACAATACTCAGTGTTGGCTAAACCAGGAGAGAAGTATAAATGCATTTTCTCTCTTGATTTGCCCCAATGACAAACGTGAGGCAATAAAGGGTACCTTAAGTTCTAAGTCAATCCAAACTAGGTCTCCATTCATGAGTAAGTTAGCTCATCTTTATGAATTTCCTTTTCTCTGTCCATCAAATGGATTTAATCTTGGCTGCTTTAATATTTTTGTCTATTAAATTATTATCAAGTATGAAGATCTAGCAGCAAAGTGCCTGCTTATCAGCAATCTTATAACTCCTTTTTCTATATAATCATTATAGAAGTAGACATAAGAATGTATGTAGTTCTTCCAAGGGTTTCTGACTCTAGCTTCTCTACATTAGGTATTAGAAAAAAAGATCACAGAGAGGGGTGGATTTGATTGAATAGAGGCAGTGATATTCGAGATGCTCACTGACTGAGTAGCCTATATTTCCTCTGGGTCTTCAGACATTTTCTGCAACAAGAACAGAACATAATCAGAGAAGGGCCACTTCAGTGATCAAGGAGTTGGAAAGATTGACAAAGAGAAGAAACTTGTTATGCATGAAGGGCAGAGAAATAGGTATATTGAAACTGTTGGCATGGCTTTTCACTGTAGAAGAATGAGGGAACAAGGGGCCCCTCGAAAGCAATGAAGAGGCAATCCAGTAATACAGAAGAAATGTAATGCACAGTAGGAAGTGAATTTGTAAAATTCATTCCTACAACAAGACGGAACGTGCTGAAGTGCTAAAATCGTGGCAATAGTGAGTTACATTTACTGATCTTTTTCAGAGGGACCAAAGTTTAGTAGACAAAATGAGTTAATGGGCCCAGGCATATCCAGAACCAGTCTTTTGAAGGGCAACATTACATGTCTCTTTTGCCTAGGACCATCTATCTAGACCAGCATCTCCCAACCTGTGGTTTGTGACCTCTTTGGCAAACCCGTGTCTCCAAAAGTTTTGACATTAGGATTTATAACAGTAGCAGGATTACTGTTATGAAGGAGCAACAAGATAATTTTGTGATTGGAGGTCATTGCATAATGAGGCTGTATAAAAGGGTTGCAGCATTAGAAAGGTTGAGAACCACTGATCTAGAAAGAGACAGCAAGTGTTTTCATAATCTTTTTCTATTGTAACTCTGCTTTGGCTTGAAAACCTTTCAGGTGGCACTGGGTATATAGCTGTGGAAATAGGTATACAAATCCAACAGGCACTGACAATAAATAACAAGACAATTCTCTGATGCACATATAGTTTTACCATTTATTGAAAGTCAAAGCAAATTTATATAGATGTAATTCCTTGTTTTACATAAATAATTAAATCTTGGCTAAATATTAGATACTGAAGGATATATAGTATCTCCTTTGTGTTTTGGGGCCAATCAACATATTGATTTTAGAATGGTCAATACTAAGGATCTGATGATAAGAAGATAAGAAACATGTAATATAAAATGTCAAACTACATTTAGGACCATCTGAGAAATTGTTGGAAATTCTGCCCAAACCTCAAGCCAAAAGCCTTTTAACATTTTTTAAAAATAAAACTCAAATCATCAATTCAAACTGCAGTTTCAAACAAATCAAACATCCTCACACTAACCTTCTAAAGTTCAAGATACACTAGTTTGGTTCTTAACATGCTGTGGAATGTCAGTAAGGAAATACCAAAGGGTTTGATATTCTGTAATTAAAGCAATATTTTTCTCTAAAAGCAAAAAATATTTGCAGTAAAAACACTGCAGATTATAACATGCAGTAGCAATCTCAGGCATGTCTTCTATGTAATGTGATGATAACTGCAACAGTGAGCACACAAACTAAAGAAGTAAACGGCCTCAAGCACAAATGAAGTCTGTTGTGCAAGTGTGCATCCCACCAGTGTTTCAGATGGGTTTCATGCTACCTGTAATTGAATCTAGGTTAGGTGCTGGAAGATAGAGTTCAGAGACAGAACAATACATCTGAAACTACTTACTGCTAAAACAGACTCTGTAATGTCATCTCTTCTTTGATTTACGGCTCAGGTAAATTGTTAGTAACAGATAGAAAGCCAAGCATGAGAATTCTGGGCTTAAGCAGGCCCACCTGACAATCCTAATTACATAGTTCATCTTGTCTAAGAATCAAAATCTTGAATTACAAGAGTCATCCACTTCAGAGGGTTATCTTTACATCTATCCAGAGCTTAATGAACGTACATAAATTGTTTTGTAAAAATGTGTGAATCAATACTGGGACATCCTATAAAATATAAATTTAACCATAAACCCATAGGATATGGCGTAAATTCCAGAGAAGGGGTAGATTAGAATTTAAAAGTTCTTGCAAACTCAACCTTCAGTGTTGACCAAGAAGCTGTCTGTGTCTGATCTGCCTGAAGGAGGCTTTTCTAGATTGTCCATCTTGTCTTATTGTCTCCTCCATTCTAGGCATCCTCACTATTGAGTGATTGGGCAAGAGTTTTCTTTAATTTGGGGCTATCTAATGCCATTGTAAGAAGTTCAATAGAACCCTATAATCCCTGACTGAATCTTACTACATGCCAGGAACATGTGCCCCCTCTTGCAGCCAGCTATGATAATGACAAGTGTCTGTCCCTACTCAAGAAAGAGTGATTCCAGATATTCACCCAAAGATCACCCAAAGCAAATAAAATATGATGATAAGAAGAAAGAATATTATTAAACTAGCAAATGCTAATGTGGCCCAGTGATGCCTATGCTAGCTTTTCAGAGTCTCAATTTTGTATTATCAATGTGGTGTAGTGGCTGAGTATCATATGCCATAGACCTTAACTCATTAAACATTGAACAAATTATGTCAGTCTTCTCATTTGTAAAATAGATGTGGGAGGGGAGAAAGACAGAGAATATTGTCTACTGCATCCCTACACAAATATTTAACATTCTTCTGTTCATGAAACTTTATGTCACATGGAGAATTATCTCTCATCCTACTGATGAGGACATAAAGGCCTGAAAAGTTAACAAATATTATCCTCACAGAAATACATTGCTGCATTGATTTTCTAATTCAGGATCCTCTGATTCAAAATTCAGCATGTAGTTTTGCTCCTTTCTATCCATCTCATACTCACTTAACTATTTTAAAGACTTGATCAGTTTTCTATATCCTTTCTAAATTTGGCAGAGAAGCAAAAATAGACACCTGTCATGTTGTGATATACCAGAAGTCAAGCAGATGCCAGCATCATACTCATGAACTTCCAGAAATATGAGCTGAATTAGTCTTTTGCCTTCATTATTTATCTGCTTCAGGTGTTTTCATGTAGCAGAAATTTGACTAAGCCAGCTACAATAGAATAGCACAGACATAGATAAGTTGGTTTTCACAATTCAAAGTTCAGAGCTGGCAGATTTAGAGTCTGTTCACCTAAGACACTGTTAGAATATCTGTTATTACAGCTAAATGATTACCAAGTACAGAGACAATCATCTTTATTTTCTGTCTTTGTAAGACTGAGAGTGCTAAAGCACTCTCTGGGGTCTCCATTATAGGCAACCTCTTTTCATTCTTGACTACTCTACTTTCATGATCCAAGTTGCCTGACAAACTCTCCACTTCCTAATTACCTCACTTTGGGGACAGAGACCTTTAGATATGGACTTGTAGAGGAAGGACATAGACATCATCATGGAACTTAACTACCAATGAAATGATTCTATTAAAAGGAATGTGTGAAGCAGCTGACATCTGTAGTGTCGTGTTATTAACCTCCATTTTTGGAAATCGGTGTTCATTCTTTGACCAATGATCATATTCAGTATAGAGAGAAATGGCAGACTGAGCAAACTGAAAGAAGCAAGCTAGAAAGCAGCAAATCTCCATGCCCTCTGCATCAGCTCCTGTCTCAAGGATTCTTCCCTGTTTGAGTTTCTGTCCTGACTTCCTTTCATACTAAAGAATAATCTGAAAGAGTAAGCCACATATAACATTTCCTCACCAAGTTGCTTTGGTCATGATGTCTCATCACAGAAATTGTAACCCTAAATAACACAGTTGCAAAGCTCAGAAGACTACAAATAGCAAAATACACCTTCTCAAGTTTATATAATCAGCAAGCAGTTGTGGGGAGAAGAGGTTTTGTCAGTAGAACAGACCAAAAGCTGGATAAATGACTTCAAACATGTAGCTTTCCTTAGTCATATCCATCCATGCTGGGTGTGGACATTTCCTTGATTCAATTGCTTCTGAAACTTCCATATGCCTGTTATCTTAAACCATCACATGGTTATAACAAGCTAGACTTGAGCAGAAATATTTCTCTGAGTTGTGTTTTGTGCTTCTTCTGGAATGAATAATCATTTAATGATGTCTCCTGAGGAAGTCATGGGAAACCTGGTGTGCTGAAGAGCAACAGAAAAAGATAAATGTGCTTTATTTCCGTTGGTCATATTCATTGTGGCATGTTTTGTTTATTGCTTCATGGTATGTTTCTATCACTTTCCTTTTCTTTTTCTCCCATAAAGAGGCAGAGGAGATTAAATATAATGTTTTTTTTAAGACTCCCTTGCAGTGAAAGTTGGTACTTTAATTTCTCATTTACATAATCTCTGAGTTGATGTTCAGTCAGACTCCTTGAGGTAGTAGAAAATCTTGCCCTTATGTTCTACTGACTAAAGGGAAAAACACATCCACAACGTCTCTGCTTCTGTCTTAATCCAAATATCATGGATGTTTGATGGTTCCATGATAGTCTTGGTTCACAAAGGAAAGACATTGGGATTTACAGCATTGGTTCTCAAAGCTTCTGATTCCGTAACAACACATCTCCATTCAGATAATTTCATTGAGTAAACCGGTATCATTGCTCTTCAGACACTGAAGCAGGGTTTTTGTTATCTGTATCTGAATGTGTTCCAGATACATTGACATAGAGTATACATGTTCTCAGGGAAGGGGTTAGTGAGGTTGGAAATGTATTTAAGATGTGTGTGTGTGTGTGTATGTGTGTGTGTGTGTGTACAGATATATACAGATGTAGATATGGAAATCTTCTACTGTAAATTAAGAGGCAGGAAATGAGGAGAAATCCAGTTGCTTATATGTTTTGTCAGACACACAGTCATTTTACTATCATGACCTATTTACTCCTCAACAAGCCTGTTGAATTTGGTTTGGTTTCTCTCCTCTTCAGATAAAGGAAGAATGTGCCTTGAGATTGGACAACTTACTGAGAACCATAAAACGAGTTTGGCAGTGATATTCAGACCTGAGGGGTAATCAATGCCCAGAGCTTGCCTCTCCAGTGCCCTGGTGATGAATACCTGGATGAGAACTGAACTAAAAGGACTGAGGAAAACATGAAGATGGTGTGCTTTGTCAGGTGTGGAGAATGGGGCAAAGTCCCACATTCCAGATGCAAAAGTATACCCCCACATTTCCTCAGAAATGCCTATGAAGACCGGGGATCTGTGAGGACATGCAAGTTTTTCTCAGCTTGTACTGCTCTTTACAGAACAGTGTTTTCCAAGCTCCCTCTCTCTAAGTTGTCACTAGGAACCACACTTTCCAGAAACCTGTAGTAGATGCACTCTTCTCCTATAAACAGAATTCACATACCTGCAGGCTTGCTACCAGACTTTCTAACGGTCTCCAGGATGTTCTGACAGCTGAGTAATGTCAACCAACTGCGAAATGCAAAACAGAACACAAAGAAAACACCCGAGGGATTCTGTGCCTGAAGCTTCATGTGGATTTTATTAAACCTGAGGAGGGCTCTCAGGATGACAGGCATGGAGCTGGCATCCATGCAATCCTCACAGTGCTCTCACTTGGCTAAATGCCATTTTCTTCTGGACAATGTGTA
>JADRCG010010538.1:74722-85574 GCA_019844195.1 Rhabdomys dilectus | reverse complement strand
TAGTTTACAAATAGTTTGATACATATTTAGAAAGAACTAGAAGGCAGGATTTTGGTATTTTCCAGAATGAATAAAGAGAAATTCTAAGGAAATAAAAATGCTAATTACTCCACGCTTTCCTTGCACATTGAACACATATATCGAGCTATCAAATTGTCCCTCATCATAGGTACAAGAATTGAGAATTGACTAAACATTTTAAGAAAGAGAATATTGACAAAGGGAATAGAAATCAGGACTATTGAAGAGACAATGTTCCTTGGGTATTAACCTAATACTGCTACACGTATTATTTAATGTCACAGGGATTGCAGAGAATATGTAAGAATCTAGAATTCTTTCCCTTCTTAAGCATTTTATTGGTTCTTTGTGAATTTCGCATCATGTCCTGCAATCTCACTCATCTTGCCCTCCCCCCACACCTACCCTTCACCCTTGCAACCTCCCCTCAACAAAGAAAACATTTTCTTTGTGGAAGCTGTAGTGTGCCAATGTGTCTTAGAGTATACCCTTTGGTCCACACTATTTTTTTTTTTTTTTTGCTTTCAAGTATTTATTGCAATGAATGGTTGGTCTGGTATGAGGGCTCTGGACTCTGCTACTCAGTTGATACTGGAATCTCACTGGGACTCCTCTTGGATATTTTGTCAGTGACGTGTCTTGTGTCATGGAAGTCCTGTTGTATTGAATCTATAGGACTGGCTCCTTCATGCACTCCAGCAGTTCATCCATGAGGTAGATGTTGGGGTGGGTCAATTCAAAGCCCTGGATCTGGGCCTGAGAGATATTTGAGCTGTTCAACCCACTGGCCCTCCTGCTCTCATAAGCTCAGCATCAGCTTACCAGCAGTCTCCGCTACCAGGGCCAGCTCTACTCTGCTGCCTTCTCTCGCTGTACTATAGCAGGCAAGGGGCAGGACCAGCTCTACTGCTCTCATGACACCATTGGAGCTAACACTTCAGCTTGCTCCTGCTGGTGAGAGCAAAAGGGAAGGAAGGGAAAGGATTTCTTCCTTGCTGATGCGACAGTATAGCAGACAAGAGGCAATTCTGGCTCTCCTACACTCTTTCCCTTGGGCCAGCTCATCTGCAACCCCTAAATTTAGGGTCAGCTCTACTGTGCTGCCTAGGTGATATACAGGGCCTGCTTTCCTGAGTGTTGCAGCTGGACAGCTCTCCTGCTCTTATGACCCCCCAGGGCCAGGTCTCCTGAGCCTGCTGCACATGTGAAGGGGGAGGGGAAAAGAGGGTATCCCTTTCTCACCAATGCTACAAAATTGAAGATAAGCCAGGTCTCCTGCACCTGAATCTTTGAGGTGCTGGCTTACCAGGAACTCCAGAAATGTGCAGCCACTCTCCCGAGTACCACAGCCGGCTACTGCTTGGGTAGACTCTCATGCTTTCATGCTCCTATGCCCAGCCCTCCCAGGAGAGGAGTGGGGCCTGTTCTGAACAGCATTCAGATATCAACATGTCCTCAAGCAGCAGCCCAGACTAGAGACATCTGCTGGTCTTTGGTGGTAAAAGACCCTTCCTGCTGATACAGGGCAGTGAGCCCAGAAGTGGTCCTGATGGCAGTATGGTCCCACCATGGTCCCAGGTGGCATTACCGGCTACTCACATCATCAGTCTGTTCCCCATTACCTTCGAGTCTACAGCTCTGCCTCTTTTTGTTGTACCCACATGCTTCTGTTTCTCTTTTTCTTCTATTTCTCTACCACTTACTTGCTCCCCTTAGTGGCACCTCCGGTCTCCGAGTGTCTGGATTCATCTCAGAAATGGTCTCATGATTGCTATGACCTTTTTATACATTATAGGCCTGCAAATGTCTGCTTTCACCCCCAAGGACTATATGGCATTTAACAGGTCGTCTCATTAATCTAGCTCCTTGTCCATGCCCCATGGTGCTGGTCTTGTCATCATCTTGTTCTTTCCCTAGGCTGCCTGAGCAGCCTCATGCCCCATGAGAGGGTCATCTGTCTCAAGCTCACTCCTGCCCAGGGTCCTCGGTCTCAGGCAGGGTTTGTCTGGGCTCCAGGTTGGTCCTAGCACTGGGAGCTATTGGGCCCTTTGGGGTGCTGGACTGGTGGTCATTTCAGGCTAGGTCGCTGTCCAAGCCTCCTGGTACCAGACTGGTGATCATCTTAGGTTGAATTTTTTTATTCAGGGACTGTTAAGCTACTAATCATTTAGCTGTTTTTAGGTCAGAACACTAAGCATAGGTATAGCCTCTCTCCTTCCTGCCACCTACTGAAACACATGTGACGCAGCAGGCACACCTGCAGTGCTTGCAGAGTTAGGCTAGAATAGTGTCTACTTCAATATTACTGAAGACCTTACATCTATGTCTTACTACACTTCTGGCTTGTCTGCTGACCTCCCCAGTCACTTGCCCATAGGCTTTAACATCTGCTCTCTTGGATTCTAGCTGTCGAGCAGAGGCATTGGAAAGCTGTGAGAATCAGGAGAGGATGCCAAACATAGAAGATTCCTTCTTTCTCTGCCATTCCATCACCATGTACTTCAAGTGAATAGTCCCATGGTGGGGTCTGGGATAGTAGTTTATCCAAGAGCCCAATAGAATGAAATGTTCTGGGCTATTCCACTGATACCGAACAAAGCCTTTGGATTACTGAAGATTTCTCAGAGAGTTTGGCAACACCTTATCTAAAGCCATTTCTACTCATTTCTGAAGGCAGAAATTTCTTCATGCTGTCTCCCACCCTGGAGTAATTTTCATTCTTCTCAACTGAAGATGGTTATACTTACTTTGTCAAGAAAGCACTCTCTTGGCTTACAGTTCTCCTTCCCTTACTGGAATAACTTAAACTCTCCAACTGTAATTCAGTTTTGCACTGGACTTACCTAGATGCAAAATTCCCTTCACCACTCCCATTTTAAGATGCCAAAGACTAAGACCAGATCCCTGTCTCATGTGGGAAACAGCCACTAGTTCAGAGCATCTTTCAGAAAATGATCAAAATATCTTACAATGCTGGCTAAAGTTGACAGTCTTTACACGATGAAAATATCTAGCAAATAAAACAGCCTCTTGAAGGCAGAAACAAACGTTAACAGGTGAATATATTTCCAGTGAATGTGATGATAACAGAGCCAGCATTCAGTGAGTGTTACTGAATGAAAATATTAGCTGAATAAAAATGCTAACTACAGACACACACGCTAACAGCTGAACAGAGCGAGCAAATATTGTTTGCTGAGGGAAAATATATTAACTGCAGGAGAAAAGGAAGGAGGCTGAGTGATTTATAACAAGCAAATACCTGGAGCAGAGGATGCTTCCTCTAGTAATAGATTGTTACACCATCCACAGCCCCGTGTCACAACACCTCAGCCTGACTTGCCAGCTCTTTTAATTCATTGCTTTTCTCACAAAGATGCCTCTCCATCCCAGACACCAGAGCATGTATTCATTTATAAAAAAGGGTTGTTGCTTCTGGTACCCTGGATTGTTTGCCAAATTGCTCTCCTCTAGCTCATACACACCGGCATTACACATATCACCAGCACTGACACTGTTTCCCAGCTTATGTGATATGTAGGAGTAGGAATGTAGACGCCAAGGTCCCAGGTGTGGGGTCAGATGAAAGCCTTTTGTATGAAAAGCTGTGTTGAAATGAGGTTGAAACAAGGAAGCGTTAGCAAATAACTCTTGATGACACTGTGCTCAAACAAAACTTAGAAATGGGAGGAAGTATATTTCCAGTCTATATGAGGTAATTGTTTTGACACGTTAGCTTAATTAACATGAATGAAATGTAGAGTGGGCTGAAATCTCCACGGCAAATGAAAAGAGCCCTTTTGTGTGTGTGTCTATACAAATTGACTTTGCAGTGCACCATGGGAAGTGTCAAATGATGTGGGTGAGCTGAAATGTTTTTGTTGTTGCTAGTTCTCGTATTTATTTATTTCTGTATGTTTTTTTTTTTTTTTTTTGCAGTGACGCTGAAGTTTTTACATGTCAGCCGTAGACAGAGTCTTTCTTCCAAGCATTTCTGTTTGTTTTATCCATCTTACTTCCAAACTTTCTCTGGGCTTTACAGTGAATTTAAAGTTTCCAATAGTGGGACAATGAATTATAAGAGGAGAGTCTAACAGCCCATTTTACTTGAGAGTCAACTCCTGTGCCAAACTTTGACAGAAATGTTCCTAACACATAGTAGGCAGACTATTAATATTTATGAACTAAATGGAAGAAATATGTCTAGATCTATGTGTCTTCCATTCCCTTTCATGATTAGCCCCAAACTTTCAAATTTGTGATTTTAGTGAACTAGATTATAAATTGAGGACACGCAGGTGACTTAACAAATGTCTCATACATTTACCACCTTGTTTAGCAACAGGGTCTGAAGGAGTTAATGCTCACAGAGTGCTCACAGAATGGAAGCAATGGCTAATGTTGTGTGAATAACAGAGTAAATAATTACTTCTTTGCCTTTATGAGATGGCTTCTAAATAGAGAAGAAGCAGGAGGCCTCAGTGCAGTCTGCAGGGTTTAAAAAAAGAGACTTTGGAGGATACAAGGTGTATTATGGCAATACCTTTGGCACATGTGCTGGGCATAGAACCCAGAGGACTGAGAACTTAGATTCTTTTGGGGAAAGGGTCCTTGTGGAAGTGTTCTGGATGGGAAGAAGCTGGAAGAGCTAAATCCTCTTAGCTGTCTACAGAGACAAACTCTCATACCCAGTAAAGCAAGAGGCAAGATGCTGGTGGGATTTTTTTTTTAACTTTATTGAAATGTAATTGACACATTATGATAATGTATATTCAATATGTGTGATGTGATGATATAATATACATTGTGAAATGATTACTGTAATCAAATAAATTAACACTTATATCACCCCAATTAGACGTGTGTGTGGGGGGGGTGCACGTGCATGCGTGTCTGTAGTGACGACACAGAGAGAGGAACATGGAGGCAGGTGTTCGGTATATAAAGATAGTTGGTATATCTAGGTTGGGTATTGGGTTACACTTCTGATTGCATGGGCATCTTGTTATTGAGCATTACCAAACTTATAAAGCCTTTGATCAGCATTAAAAAAATGTATAAAAGCAAAAAGGAGGAGGGGGGATGGGATAGGGGTTTTCTAGGGAGGGGAATTGGGAAAAAGGGATGGCATCTAAAATGTAAATAAAATATCCAATAAAAAATAAATTAATTAATTTAAAAATAAAACATACTTATTGCAAATTTGAATAAAGCAATAATCACAAATATGCAGGGTATTTCTGTGGTTCTTATACAGTTTACAGTCTATAGTTTGTACCCTTTGACCACCATCTTTCTTACCCGTTCTCCTATTCCCGGCCTCTGGAAACCAATATTCTACTTTTGGCTTTTATGAGTTTGACTTTGACAGGTGAGATCACACTGTACATGCCCTGTTACATCTGGTTTGTTTTATTTAACATCATGCCTTCCAGACCTAACCATTTATATATGACAGCTTCTCCCTAATTTCAAAAGCTAAGTATTAAGTGGCCTACTAGGTACATATGTCCCATTTTATTTGTTTGTCCATCAGTGGACAGTCAGGTTAATCTCAGATCCTGGGTATTGTGAATAATATTTCAACGGACACAGAAATGCATATAACAAAACATTGTTTTCATTTTCTTCAGACACATGGCCAGAGGTTAGATCAATGGCTTTCATGGTAATTCCATTTTTAACTATCATAGGCATCTCCATATTGTTTTCCATAATGTCTGTAAAATTGTTCATTTTAATTAGTGGCATGCAAGTGCTAACTTTTGATACACCTTTAACACCATTTATTGTCTTTGTTTGTAACTGTCACCCAGAAACTTCACAAAATGATATGTCACTATGGCCTTAATACGCATTTTTGAAGATATGGGATGTTGATATTTTTATTGTTTATTTTATTTTTTAGGTTATAGAATAATTATCTCTTTTCCTCCTTCCTGTTTCTTCCTCCAAACCTCCCACGTACCCTTCTTTGATCTCTTTCAAATTCCTGGCCTCTCTTTTCATCAATTATTGTTGCATGTATGTGCGTGTGTTCCTAAATACAAACTGCTCAGTCTTCATAATGTTACTTGTATTTATGTCTTCAGGGATGATTACTTGTTACTGGACAAGCATGTGCCGTTCAGTGTTCTTTCCTGGTTAAGACTATGTGTCCACACTTGGCATTTCTTAGTTATCTGTAGTTCTTTGTGTAATGTTGCAGTCAGAAGGGCTTTCCTCATCCATCTCATGTGTCTGTTGTGTTATCTGTATTCAGTTTATGTGTAGGCAGCCATGTTGGTGAGACTTTAAGGGTGAAGTTTATGACATCTCTAGGAGACACAATCTTACAGCAAACCCACTGCTCTTCTGGCTCTCCCAGTCTTTTCATGCCCTCTTCTACAATATTCCCTGAGATTTGGGTGTGGGAGTGTTTAGTAGATTTATCACAAGGACTGAGCTCCACAACTCTGC
The DNA here is from genome assembly GCA_019844195.1 of Rhabdomys dilectus. Taxonomy (NCBI): domain Eukaryota; kingdom Metazoa; phylum Chordata; class Mammalia; order Rodentia; family Muridae; genus Rhabdomys; species Rhabdomys dilectus. Next base: position 79,094 of record JADRCG010010538.1, on the reverse strand, counting down.
ATTTTAACAGGTTGTGTGTTTTTTTTTTTATAATCATCTCCATATGTTGCTAAAAAAAAGTTTTCTGATGAGGGTTGAAGACAACACTTACCTCTGGATGTAAAATGAAATAATTAGACTGTAGATAGAGACTATGCTAGTTTAGTAAAGAGATGGTTAAACTTTTTTTTTGTTATATACGTATTGAGGCACCATACTTTTAGCTTCCAAAGTAAAAGACAAAGATATAGTAATAAAAAAAGCATGGTACTGGCATGGATACAGATCAATGAAGCAAAGTACAGAGCCCATAATGGACTCACACATACACAGGCATTAGTTATGTTTCTGTTGCTGATAAAATGCCATGACCAAAAACAACTTTAAGAAAGAAAGGCATTATTTTAACTTACTGTTCCCGAGGTATAGGGTCTACATGGAAGAGAAGGCAAGTCTTGATGGCAGCAGATGGAAGTTTTCTGATTACACTTCATTTACATACTGAAACCCAAGAGAAAAAACAGAAACTGGGGAGTCTATATACCCTTACATCCAGTGATGTACTTTTCCCAGCAAGGGTACACCCTAAAGATTTCATATCTGCCTGCAAATATCACCACCACCTGAATAGCAAATTTTAAAATACACAAATCTATGGGGATCTTTCTCATTCAAATAACTACAGGCAATAAACTCATCTAAGACACAAAGCATCAGGAAAACACACTGAGAAAATATAGTTCTTCCAAAAATATTTTGAGAAAATTGAATATCCACATACTAAAAACTGTCAGAGAGTGATTCCTTACTGCATACAGGGAAGAAAACCTAACTCATAACTGATGAATACTAAAAGTTTTAGAATAAAATTGAAAATAATCTGGCTAACATTAGTTTGGACAATAATTGTTTAGGGATCCAGCTCTCTAAGTACAGACATCAGACGCAAAACTGAACAAGTCAGAACTCAGCACTCTGGAATGCTTCTTCACAGCAGATGTAGCAGTCAATAGGTAAAAAGCAGCCAACAGAGTATGGAAAAACACTTGTAAAATACGTATCCCTACGTATCCCAGTATAAGTTAATATTGAAATTATGAAATGTTATGTAAAATATGAAACTCTTGCAATTTAACAACAAGGAAGTACCACAGTGTAAAACTGTACAAAGGCTTAGACATTTTTGTGAAGATGATATTTAAATGGTTTTGAAGACTGTGATTCTGTCCCCCAGCACCCACCCCTGGGACAGTCAATTATCTGTGACAGACACCCTTGGGGATGAAGGTATTGTACCAGCCATAGCTTAGTTCTCCTGGATTCTCTCCCCTTTGTCTTTAACTCCTGATTATGTGAGGCTGTATTCTACTTCTTGGCCCAAGGAACCTTATAATGGGTTTTGGGCCAAATTTGGGTCTTCTCAAGGGGCTTGTGGTCTTTTTATGAGAGAATATTGTCCCCATAGTCAAGTAAACATATGTCACAGTCAACATGAAACATATGTTTTACTCTCTGTGATTCTGTGACATTGGAACCATGTAAAGGGCAAGAGAGGCAGAAGAGAAATAATGGGGAGATGTCATGAGATTCTTCTTGCCATATAAAAGAGAAGAGAGGATGTCTCCTACAGGGGATGGGAGGCCCAAAAGCAGAATTGCAGACTGTGACACTAATGTCTGGGGTGCCAGAGAAGACCTGGGAAACAACATTGAATGTCACGGCTGTCTTAGGGAAGAACTAAATCAGAAACAATGCCTATGAAATGATGTCAGAAAATAATATCAGATAAAAGAAACAGCCTATGGATTGGTGCTCAAGACCTGGTTTACTCCTGTGTGATGTGTCCTAGTGCTCAGGTTCACTAAAATTTTCTGAGCAACCTTGATGGAGTTATAGGACAGCATTGCTATTGTGGTTTATTTGAAACTCTTGTACATTTTAGGATCCAACAGCGATCCTTTCAGTCATTTATTTATTTCCTTACTGATTCAGAACATCACCCAGTCTTCTGTTGATACCTTCATGAAAGAATTATTAACAGTTAAAGACTTTTTCAGTAGTATAAAGCTTTGGTTCATAAACACCAGCAATCAGGGTTACCAGCAATAGCCGTAGTAGAAAGTAGTGAGAATCTATTACTGTATCCCTGTGTGTCAAACACTTTGTTGCTCACCAGGTACCTGAAAGGTCAGCTTCTCTTGTAGGCTCCAGATACTATTCCTCTGACTGCCTGACTATGCTGAAAGGTTCTCAAATTCAGGCTCTCCGTACAGAAATAAATAAATAAATCCACAACAGGCTTGTTTCCTTTTCCTCCATGCAAACACTCCCTGAGGTACCATATAATCAGAGGAAGGCTGTGACAGCTCACATGTCTCTGCTCTCCCCACGTCCCAGCCGTGATACAACATTAGAAGCAATTAGAGCTTGTTCTAGGTTGTTTGTGAGATGATTATTATAGCCATTGAAGGGACATTTCAAAACAGTGGAGTTAAGGATTACAACGTGTTCCACATTTCCAAAGCTCCTGATGGGGGTGGTGCTGAAAAGAGCCAAAGATGCAGGGCCAGACAAAGCCTGCATTTCATGCCTGCCAACAAAGCCCTAAGCTGAGTTGTTGTCATTGTGGAGCACTGGAGGTTAGGGAGGGGTACTTCATCTTTACAGAGCTGCTGCTCGAAAGAGGAGCCTAGCAGTGGGAGCACCTAAGCTCACCCATCCTGCCATTCTGTTTTTCTCCAACATGCCAAAAGCCTCCCCACATTAAGCACCCAAGCATCTAAACAATAGGAAGTCCCTGGACATGGTTCTTCCATTCTTTCAAAGCAATGCATGAATACTTGACCAAACTCCTTCTGGAAATTTTGTAACCCCCAAGCTTGCACAATTGCATTTAAGCTTACTTTTATCCACAGTGCACACACACAAAAAACCCAAGCTGGTTAGCTTTCTGTCCTTTGTTGATTCGCTGTCCCTCCTCCATAATTCTGTCTAAGCACCATTCTTTTAACTTGGCAGGTATAGACTCATAGGACTGCCAATGAGTCCTTACTCCTCTTGTAGTCCGTGAAATATTTCCAAAACTGTGCCCACCCCGTAGAAGCACTGTCCATGAGCTTTGATTAATCAGACAAGGAAACTGAGATTTCTGTCCCGAAGCAGCTTCTTTTATGAATGTGTAAATAGAGGAATATAGCAGAAAACGGTGACTATGCAGCAGAGAGGAAAAGATGAGCAGAGAAGACGGGACGAGGTTAGTAAACAATTTGTTACTGAATTGGAGCACAGCAATGATCTCATTACTGAGGTTTTCCTTCTCCTCATCTAGTCCAGCTCTAACACCATCCTTGATGGGAGAAAGAGTTTTGCAGCCTTCTCTGTTATCACTCACACACCCAAGTCCCCACTCCTCAGCCTGGTCTGGTCTGGAGACTTCAGTTCAATATTGATAAGAGCTCTATGTGCCTGCCAGAATGAGCTCTGAATTGGTTCTATCACTGTTGTCCTTTCCTGCCATATAGGATGGTGATTTGGGAAAGAGAGAGGGTGACACTATGGTGCTTTGCCCATAGACCTTTTTACCTATGTCTGTGGTAGATTTCACAGTGACTCCATAATGCATAAGGTTGGAAAACAAAGCTTTCCCAGAATCTATGAGGAAGACTGTACCAGAGTCGAGAATTAGATATGATAAGCCACAGCCCAACTGTACTGGTCTCTCCTCCACTTCCCATAGTCTGCTGTGAGTCTGGCCCCAGATTCACACAGGGACTCACCAGTAGTACATGGTGTCTGTCACTACTGTGCCCACATTGTGGCTGACATGAAATTCCACAGGAACAAGGTGAAAAAAAATACTATGTGAAGTAAATTTCTTGGAATGTAATTGAATTAAGTTGAACATGCTTTTATAAGGCTATTAATTACCTGGCCTTTCAACCACCTTCTGTGTAGATTTTAATCAGCTAGTTCTGTTTGTCAACTCTGTAATAATCTCAAGTGTCTCTTCTGACTCCACATGTATTCTCTGACACTTCCCAAAGCAACACTCCATGGATGGAGGAATTTTCCAAGACTCATAATGTCAGATTTCATTTTCTGTGCCTTTTTATTTTCTTCTCTCGACCTTCTCCCTCCCTGTCTTATTGTTTGGTTTGATATCCCTTTTAGACAGCTGTCTCACTTGTCAAATGCCATGAACACTGACACATGCAGAACCCGTGGAACAGTCATGACGCTAGGGCCCTGGGACTTCTACACTGGCTCTGGTTCTGATTGTTCCATTCTGGAAAGAGGGAGAGGTCTTTGGGATGATCTCAACTTCTCTGGGGTTTCTTTTTCTTTTTCTTCCTTCCTTCCTTCCTTCCTTCCTTCCTTCCTTCCTTCCTTCCTT
>JADRCG010010538.1:27121-54621 GCA_019844195.1 Rhabdomys dilectus | reverse complement strand
CACAGGAACTCAAATCACATGCAAATGTCTGGTTTTCAGTTTATTCTGAGAGTAAATTATGTTCTAAATTCTAGCCCAAACTGGAATCCAAAAGAAGGAAGTATTGCTAAATGCATCCAGAAACAATTCAATTAATACCATATGACTTTAAGATTATCTAGTCAGCGATATTAACAGTTTAATTTTTACCTGGGGTGTATTCATTTTTGGCAGGCATACATGCCTGGTTGTTTTCTGCTCTGTATTTATTTATTGATATTCATGCCAGCTGTAATGGATATGGATATTAACAACCAGATGCCTTAAATCATTTCCCATATAAAGTAACAAGAACAAGGATGTCTTTCTCAACTATGGATTCCAGACCCTACATACAACCTCCCTCTTTTTCAGTATAAATTTAAATATAGTCTATTCCCAGAATAATGGCTGTCACCACTGAGAGGAACACCCTGTGTTCGGAGCAATGCCTGGTGCATTAGGTTCATTTATCTTGACAATATGAAGATATGAGTCATGAGAAGAGCTGATATCTTGTCCAAGATTATATCAATGGCACATGCGAAATTCACAAACTTCAACCTAGGTTGTCAATGCATTGAGCCCACATACCAAAGCACTTTACAATATGGTAATAAATTTCATATTTGCAGATTCAGGTATAGTAGACTTGTAGTCTTGCCTCTCAGGATGTAAAGTATCGAGCAATGTCAGCAGTGACTGAGAGTTTGCTTCAAATGCAACCTTTTGTTTCCTCTCCAGATGAACCAAGTCATGATCACCATTATGACAGGTCCCACTCTGGATCACCATGCATATTATTCTTGGGAATTTTGCTCCACCTTGGAACCTCACTGGCAACCAAAGAAGTCAGAAAGCTCAAAAGTAACTGGAGAAACTTAAAGTTCTTTTTAACTCTCTGATGACATGTCACTGATGGCTAGCAATTTGAATATTTTTAAATGTGTTTATTTGTCATTTGCCTTTTGCATTTTGTACTTTATTTTTATTGTTTCTTATTTAATTTTTAATGCTATATTTACAAATTTATTAGTTTCCTCCCCCCCAACGCTTCCCAGATTCTTCCCACCACCCTGCCCACCCAACTTTATGTTTTTTTTCTCTCTGTTTCAAAAATCCTCTCAAAAGTAACCAAAAAAAAAAAAAATTAAAACAAAACAGACCAAAATTAAGACAAAAAATGTCAAAACAAAAATCTCACACACACAAAAAAAAAAAAAACCATGGAGTTTGTTTTGTGTTGGCCAACTACTCCAGGGCATTGGGCCTACAATAGAATTTGGTTAATATACCTAGTGTCGCTTTATTGGAGAAACCTGATTTTACTCTTTGTCTGTTAGGACTAATTTCAAGTAGCTTCTTGATTAGGAGTAGAACACCATGTCAATTTTCTGTTCTCAGTCTAGGACCCTGTCAGCTTGTGCACAGTTTATCTATTCATAAGTCCTTTTGTATCTCAAAGGTTCTGTTTCATCGGTGTTATTCACTGCCTCTGGCTCTTTCAAATTTTTCACCTTCTCTTATACACAAATTTATGAACTTTGTGAATAAGGACTTGATAAGGACACATATTCAAGACTAAATCTCTCACTCACTCGATGCACACTATCTGCCAAGTGGGACTTCATTTATTTCCGTGCACTGACTTACTGGTATAGCAATATGTCATTGGGAGTAATTTGATTGCTATGCTGCTTTAGGAGAGTAACAGTAGTAAGTGTTCCCCTAGGGCTCATGATCTATCTGATCTTAGGTGCTTGGCCACGTTAGGTTCTTGGCTTACATCTAGTACAGATTTCATCTCATGGAATGGGCCTTAAAGACACATAAATAATTTTTGGTTCCTCCAATAACAATTGTGCCACTACTGCACCAGTATACCTTGCAGGTAAGTCACTTTTATAGCTTTCATGGTCTATAATTAGATGTTACTGATGTCCACTTTTCTCTTCTGGTAGCTTGCAGACTACTTTCCAACACTACTCCATAGGAGTGAAGTTTCTAGTTGGGTACCAGCTCAATTTCTCTGTGTTTTGATGCCGTAAGTAAATTTTGTCTTCATCAATGGGTCTTACCATCAGGTTGTATAGAACAATCAGTGGCCTTGACAATAGTCTGTGATGTTTGGAGTCTCCACTTGGACAATGATTTAACAGGATACAACCCACTCCTGACATTGGAGGTTTTACTTGGTGTCATAAGGTGTCCAGCGGGGTGTTATATCACCTATTATATGGTGACTTTATTTAGATTCAATTATTGCCCATTTGTAGCTCATTTTTTGATTGTGGTTTATTTTCTTAGCCCATTTGCTGATTGGGTCATTTGCTTTCTTGTTATTTAGTTTATTGAGTTCTTTGTATGTTGAATTTTTTCTATGTTCTCAATCTTATTCCCATCAGAATGACACTCATTAAGAAAACAAATAACAACAAATTTTCGTAAGCATGTAGATAAGAAGGAATGCTGATATACTGTTCATGAGGCTATAAGCTAGATACCATCTATGGAAATTGATATTTCTAAAAAACAAAACATAATGTTTGCCTCAGCATTATTATTTAAAAATGCTAACTTAAAGAATCACTCTGTCTCTAACAACAGAGGGAGGGGTAGATCAAAAAGCATAATAAATATGTGTAGTGGGTGTGTTTGTTTGTTTGTTTGTTTTCCCTAGCCATGAAGAATGAACCTATATCATTTGCAGCAAAATAGATGCAACTGAAGATAATTATATTAGAGAAATTTAGCTAGTGTCAGAAGAATAAATATCTTTTCTTTCATTTCTGGGTCCTAGATTTTCTATAGGTTCAATGAACTATGTATGTATTAGTATGCCACATGAAAGTCCAAGTGTGTTTACTGCTTTGATTGGTAGCATTAATTTTTAAGAGTGGGGACAAAAAAGGAGTCAGATTGAAGTCTCATGAAATGTTGAAGCCAACTTTATTTAGAACATCAGACAATTTATATTCTGAGGGTGAAGAGGCACACAAGTAAAGCATACAATCAAAAGGACAAGCTGCACATGGTAAAATCATGCTTTTCCATTAAGGCACGTGAATAACAACAGCTGAAGTAAACTCACTTCTATCCACTACATCTGGGAGGAACATGAAAATACATTCAAAAAACAACCCATGTTATAAAGGAAGAGAGATAGCAAGACTCTGATCTTGTTTACTTGGAGATTTCTCACAAGGTCTCAGAGATCTCCTCCCACACCTTCATTCATAGACCATGTTAAAATAAGCACAACTGTCCAAGGAAGGAAATAGAACAAATAGGAGAAAGGAGGGAAAGTGAAAGTAGAAGGTGTGAATTTTAAAAGACACCACATTTTAAAGTTCAACAAACTTTTATTTCTATTCACACAAAGGCTATGTATCTTTTGTATAAAACATCACACTGAGCTGTAAGGTATATCACCAGTCACCTATGGAATGTCCTATTAGCAGATGACCAAGGGGGAAATTGTCCTCCAGTACAAATCCAGTTGTGAGTTCTGTATTTATTTCTTGAAATTTGTTATTTATTAGTAAGAACACAAATTGCCTGAGGGATGAATGTGGATGTCAGTGCCTGTATTTCAAGGATTTTTGTCGAGAGTATATTTATTTAGTTGTGGTCAGGAGGAAGAAGGAGCTGAGTTCTGCCTTTATCAGGGTAGGAAGCCCCATATCCACTGAGGATATAATCCTATGGTAGCTAATGGATCGCCTACACTGCAGATAGTACTGAGAACCACATATAAATATGATTTTTGCTATACATAATTTTAAATATGCACCAATGAAATGGTTTACTTTATAAATTAGGTTATTTTGCATTAATTATAAGATATGAATAATAACTAATAATAAAATAGAATAATGTCAATGTTCTACAATAAAGGTTATTTAATGTTTTCTTGAATTTTAACGCCAGAACTTTCCATGTGTAGTTCTATACCATGGCTAACAGTGAGAAGATGAAGCTACAGAAACTGGAATTACTGCATGGTAGTGCTATAGCTTTGTGATTTGGTCTTGGGTACATCAAGAGATGTAGTTTGTTTTCATTGACTATAGCATGTTGTAAATTAAACTGCAACATACAAGTCTTTGCAAATGACATGCAGACAGTGTAATGTTCTTGGATCTGCCTTTGTCTTACAACATATCTTTCTCTTTGGATTTGAGCATATTAAACATGCAATCATCATGAGAGAGATGTGCTTTGTGAGCCTGCAGTATCTGGCTTTGAAACTGTGTTCTATCTTCCACGTTTTTCTGCTAAGTATCATGAAACTCTATTTTTCCTTCTGTGAAACTACTAGGTATAATTATGTATAGATCTTGAAAGCTGTGCAAAGATAATCAGAATGCAAGAAGTAATAAAACAGTACTGAGTTGTGTTGTCGTGAAGAGAAGAAAATAAAAAGAAAGAAGAAAACAGAATTAAACAAACACATGTATGTCTTCCCCATCCTTAGGTTTAAAAATAGAGCTGAACTCCTAATTGTTTTACATCTCTCAGTGGAAATTTAGAAAGAGAGTTGGAATCTTAATGGTTCCCATCTCTCGGTGTAACCATCCAGTTTGTTGGAAGTGAGGGATTGAGACCTATAGTCATGTGGGACAGGTGAAACTCACATGGAAATCCAGACATATTAGATGATTTGTCAAGACATTCTGAACATAATCGAACATAGAACTCAAATCTTAAAAAAAAAAAAATCTTCATTAATACTCATTACTACTTTCAGTCTCAAGAAAACCACCAGCCATTTCTCTAGTGATTTAGTGCTCTAAAAAATGTACCATGAAGAGCACATGTACACAAGAGCCATCTGATCCTCATTCCACGTTTTTCTCTGGCCACTCCATATCTGTCACTCCTGCTAGTCTCACTAACAACGTTAGTGTTCGTATTGGAAGGGAATGTAGAAAATCTTCAGTGCAAGCTGTTTTAAGAAATGAGGTTTCAAAGGTAAGGCTTTAGAAGATTCATATTTCTGCTCTCCTAGTAGGTGAGTTGCACAATGTAATTAGAACATCACGACTTTAATTGCTATTACACACTGTGGTTACATATAAGACAGTATTTTAAAAAAATATTTTAGGATAGACTTTTATTAAAAGATGAAAGACCTAGTAGGAGAGGATGCAGATAAAAGAGAGATCATTGGTGAGAAGGTAAATGAGTAGAGTTATTATGTAAAATGATATGTAAATCTCCCAAGGAAAGAAAAAACAAACCACTAAGAATAGAACTACCATATGAGCTAGGAAACTTACATCTGGGAATATAGACAAAGGAGCTAAAATCAATAGAGGGAAGAGACACCTGTATTCCCCAGGCTCATTGTAATATAATTCACAGATGCAAAGTATCAAAAGCATAAACATTATTAAAGAGTGAAAAGATAATAGGTCATACACCATATGCACAATGGAATGATGTTCAGCGAGGAAAAGGGAGAAGCCCAGTCTTTTTGGAGAACATGGGTCAATCTGAAGGCTGTCATGCTGTGTGAAATCAACTGGGCCTAGAAAAAAAAATAGCACATGAAAACGTATGGCCGTGGGTTCTAACAGTGTTGAACACACAGGGATAGGAAGTCAGATGATGCTTACCTGAGGCTGGGCATGAACACTCACTGGGAGAATGTGAAAACGTTGGTCAACATATACAATGTTTTAAATAGAGAGGAGAAATCAGTTTTAAGATCAGAGAATTGTGAGGACTCAATAGTGATGCCTTTTTCAAAATACTGAGGATCAATGTTAAAGTTCTGCATCTAAAACCCTGGTAAGTCAGGTAATAGCTTAATCATGACTCATTGTTCACATTTATCATATCCCATTAGATAAAACTACATCTTTACAATATAAACAATATTTAAAGTAAAACATAAAAGCCTAAAACTGTGCTCTGTTGTAAAGAAAAACTAAAACGATAATAGGCTTAGTTGTCTACATTCCAGCCTTTCTTATTTTCACTATAACGCACTTTGAGGCCCAAGTGGATATCACACCCCATGCAAGTGTACACAGCTCAATTTCACCATGAGAATGTTAAGAAAGAAAAATCAGAATGAAGGTATTTTACAAACTCCCAAATCAAGACACAGTTCTGACAAGTCCGGGTATCACTATGGGGACAACAGGACAGAATATTTGAAATTGAGACTATTCCAAAAAAAATCATAATATATAGTCACTCTAGGAATGAGGCAAGAACATTTCCTGACTGGAGACTTTCTTGAGTGACAAGTGAATGAACTATGGTGTAAAGTCACTGAGGGTGACGGCTACGTCTTTCCTGTTTTCTACATTCTTTGATATATGATAGGACCTGCCAAATCATATTGATTGTCATGATGCTTTCTGCACTAAGATTTATGCCCTAATGGGTCCCGTGGACTTCTTGGCTGGCCAGACTCTCAGCATCAGGAATGTTTTGGGGGAAGCAGAGGCCAGAAGGAAATGATTAAATAACTAACCTGGCTTCCAATAAACCCAGCAGGAGAATGTCCTGTGGTGTGGCAGCAACTAGAGTTTTAATGTCAATAGTTGCAGGCAGCTATAGATAATATATGTGTCCCTTAAATTTTGTAAGAGCTTACAGCTGTCATATCAAGAGGCACTCAGGAAAAGTATCCTGGAAAATAAGTGAGTAAATACAATAGACAATTGTGCAATACTGGCACAGTCTTCAATCAGATTGGATGGCTCATCTCAAAGCACCACCCCACTGTGCATCAAATATATTGCTCATGTGATAATGCAGTGTGATAATAACACTTCAATGGTCGTCAGAGGCAGGGAGTGTGTGCTACAAGATTGCCACCTCAGTTTGCTGTACAGGACACCAGCCAGCTTAGGCAGCCAACAGCGTTTTGTAGACTTCAGAATGACTATCATTCCTTTGCAGAGAAGACCTTTCTTTTCTATTTACATCTTTTATTGTTTTTCTTCTTTTATAATTTTTTTTTTTGCTCCTAAATGGAAGCTTGTTCAAGTGGCTGTTGCACTCAAGGTCATGTAACTGTATTGACTCTAAAAGCCTAGATTCCTATCTGTCACAAATACGGGTCCAAATTTTTCTACTTAATATTTGGATGTGCCTTGCTTTCTCCAACTCGAGGATGAAAATGAAACCACTAAAAACTGAGAGTATTTCATTTTCAATGAACTCGGGCCCCATCGCCAGGAGTTTTGCCAGTCTGCCTTCTGTCACTACAACCAATGCCAGAAACAATCAGCTTATGATGAAGAAATCCGTGATCAGTTTCCCCATGCCTTTCAGTGCTGAACTGAGGCAGTGCTCCATGGTGTTAAAGACAAATAATTCGCTTCATAGCCATGAGCAGAAAGCAGACAATAGGGAAGGAACATAGTAAAGAACCTTTCCCAGAGCTTGCTCCTCAAGTTCCCACTGCTCTCCAGAAGCAGCAAGCTGGAATTGAGACTTTCCGGTATGGGCCTTTCTTTGCTCAGGGGTAGGGCACTGATCTAGACCCTGGAAGGTCTCTAAGCCTTGAACCTGCTGAATCAGTGGGATGAATTAATCTTGGATGACTGGATCAGAAAACCTCAGCTAGCTTCCTACACATACAACCAGTGAAGTCATGCAAGGTTCTCACACTTAGTAGAGACTGCTCTCTCTGAATACTCTGTTATTGCTATTGTGAAATACATTATTCATGAACAAGGGCTTCATATCTTAACTGGGTCAAGGATCTTGCAACTTAACCAGTCCTATATGGAATCCCATAGGCCCCTTTCATAGCACCATGGTGATACCACTCAGAGGCCACTTAGCACTACGTGGCAGAAGCTTATAATCTGTACATGTGTTACCTAATCATTTACCTGTTGGTTGACTTCAGTGAGATTTGCTTCCTTGTGAGCCTCTGTTTCTTGATCTTGAGTGTGTGTGTGTGTGTGTGTGTGTGTGTGTGTGTGATCTATCTATCCTATAGCTCCAGAGAGTGGAACTTTCAGTGTAACAATGTACCCAAAGCAATTAGTTTAGCGACTGTTAAAAGTAAGCTTGTATTCAATAGCTGGTGAATAAATGAGCAGAGAATGAGTCATCTCATAGGGTCCCAGGATGTGCGTATAACTATTAATGTTGGAAACTCAGAAGAAAAAGCACCTCAAATTCACAGAATCATAAAGATACTCCCACCTCCTCCCTTCCTGAAGAACTCGGTAAATATTTCATAGGTCAATATTTAGGCTTTGCTTCTAGTTTTGAGATTAACTGTTACTATTTACACATACACCTCTGTGTCTCTGAAGTATGGGCTATACTTGTGCAGGTGCCTTGCAGGGGCTCATAGAGGGATTTTAATCCCTTGGAGTAGGAGTTGTAGGTGGATATGAACTGTCCTATGTGTATAGTAGGAGTCAAACACAAGTCCTCTGCCAAATGTTACTTCTGACACTCAGGGTGAATCTTCCCATCTCAACTAACATAACTAAAAACTCACTTACACATGCCCAAAGGTTTTTCTTCTGTATCATTTTATAGAGATAAAAGTACAATATATACAGTTAACCACTGAGCCATTTCTCCATCCTACTGGTTTAAGACCCAAAATGTCAAAAACCAACACACAGGAAAGTTAACCAATACAAAAGGTTTGCAACATATTGTGACCTCAAAGACATTTCCCTTTAAAGTGTCTATCAATCATCAAGACCACAGATGAGCCCCAGTGGTGGATAGAGTTATCTGTCACCCCTTACTCTGGGGGTGCACATGGCCATGGGAAAGCAAAGACTAAGTGTTGATTAGTTTGTTTTTTCTTCAGTACACTATGGATCATATTATGGAAACTGGGGACTTAGTAGACATCGTCATTAGATTATAATGTTAAGGTTTATAAATTTGTGAAGCCTATAGGGCTTCAGATAAAATCTCTCCAAAAATTACTTTTAAAAATAACTCAAGACCTTTTGAATGGAGTATACGGTCAGACTGGAGATACAGCGATAACTCCCAACTTATGTTTTTCGTCCATCAGCTTTCATTGATTCCAATGGCTACCTCTAGATGTCCCCATGTCAGGTTAGAGACTCTCTACACGCCTCCCATCTCCATTTTTCTTTTGTTTCCACTAAGAAAATTTGAAGGATGATTCTGACAAGGGATAACTCTACTCAGAAAACTGATAAATAGGAATTAAGAGGGTGACTTTCTTTTCTTTGTAGTGTGGTGGTGGAGAATGTCAGTGGTATATTAACATTTTACTCTGTTACACAAAATTAAAAGAAAGCATGATTACAATGCTTTACTTTCTATGTGTACACTCGTATTGTTGTTGCTGTTGTTGTTGTTGTTGTTACAACTCCTATTTATCTTCATAACAGTGCTATAGAGGTGGCTCATTCAGAGGCAGGTGATTACCCAGGGAGATAATTAATAGTCAAACCACACCTAAAGTAGGCTCATTCCAAAGTGCATGATGCAGTCATTAACTTTCAGTGGGTGTTCAAATTCATGACCTGTCTGACTAATCTGCGCAGTACTTCTGGGTGGTTCCTGTGATATTTGGCAAACGTGAGGAAGGCATGCATCCTGGCTTCAAGGAGCTTAAAATTAAATAGGAAATATGAGGCCCTGGAAAAACATGTGCAATAAAAAAAATGATTATACTGAGCTCCACCCGAGTGCTGCAGAACACACAGACCCCATTGTAGTGACATTTTTTATAGGGCAATTTTAGGTTACATCGTCATGAATGTCATTTTCAAAATTATACAGGACAGAATCACATTCTAGAACTTTCCAGGCATATCGGTTGCCAGTGAATGAACCGTGTTTGTACCACTGCTATTTAATACAAATCTTTATTTTTGTCTGATGTATATCCTTATATATTACAAAATGAAACATTTCATCAAATGCTCTTTTCAAGTGTTCCTGAAGTCAAATTTTGTATCATATAAGTCTGCCTCATTATATACCTCACACCTCTGGATAAACCTAGCCGATGTGGAAAAAACCAACAGGTTAAGTATTTACTGTCTGCCAATTCTGTATGGGCCAAGCTAGCATCATTAGTGGAGTTAATATAGTCCTCAGGTTTCTGTGGACTAGACAGGTTTTGGAAAAAAATTCAACATAAGTGGAGCCTGCAGGAATGAGGATAAGGGAATCTATGGATTCAGGAGAGCAGTAAGGTGCTCATAATATGGTTTTAGATAAGGAGCAGATGGGAGAAAAGTTCCCAATATGTGCACAATGATAGATTCTTCGCAGCAGAAGAGTGTGCTTACAAAGTCAGGTAAGAACTAGTTTAACTAAGAGCTGTCAAGATGGCTCAATGAGTAAACAAGCCTATGGCCAAGCCTGAAAAACCTTAATCTGATCCCACGTGGAAAGCAGAGAACTGATAATTGTAAGCAGTCCTGTGACCTCAAGTGTATTACGGTGTGCTTTCTACTCATAGAAGAGATTTAAAAAAATCTAAAAAAAAAAAAAAAAAATAAGGAATTAGATGGTTTGAGAGTATTACTTCCTTGAAAATCAAACAGGATGGGAAATGTTTGATGCTTTAGAACAATTTATGCAATGAAAAAAATGGTGATGAAGGAAGTAGCGGGGCATGATCAACCACAGTGCAGAAGGAAACTGAGGCATTTGGGACAAGAGTCAGCCTGGACTAGGTGAAGCTATGTAGACAGTCTGGCAAGGGATTTGCATGCCTGGTTTAGGCATGAAGTTGCTACAAAGCAAGACATGCAGGGGCCTCAGAACCCCAGGTGCTTTCTGGGATTTTAAAATGGAAAATATTCAATTGTTGATGTTAAATATAGGCCTGAAATTGGAAAGATGATTGACCATAACAAAGGCATTACTAATAGCGAGTATAGGCCATATGCAGTCTCTAGCATGTTCTTGTCAGTGTGCTTAGAATTTGATCTGAGATCTCCAACGATACTACAGATCCTCTCTGAAGCAATCATCACTATCTCTAAAGAATAGGCTAGGCGGCAAACTTCTAGGCCCATGTGGATGAGTTTCTTACTCACATGATTGACTTAATTCAGGTGGGAAGACTCCTCATGAGTGTCATTGGTGATATTTTACAAGCTGAGAACCTAGACTGGACAGCAAACCCATAAGCAATATTGTATTAAATGGAAAGAAACTCAAGGTAACATCACTAAAATCGGGACCAAGAGAAGGTCCATAGCTATCCAATGTCATACTTGAAGTTTTACTTAGAGCAGTAAAACAACTGAAAGAAATCAAGGGACTACAAATTGGAAAGGAAGAAAATAAAGTATTTTTATTAGTAGATGATTTGATAATACACACAAATGGTCATAAAACTTTCACTTTGGAAGTTCTATAGCTGATAAATACTTTCAGGAAAGTGTATTGATAAAAGATTAACTGAAAAAGAAATCAGTAGCCCTTCTATACATAAATAACATGCAGACTGAGAAGGAAATCATGAGGAAAACACCTTTCACGATCACATCAAATAATACAAAATATCTTGAGGTAACTCCAACCAAGTGAGTGAAAGACTTGTTTGATAAAAACTTCAAGCCTTTGAAGAAACAAGTTACAAAAGATATCATCGTATAGAAAGATCTCCCATGCTCATAGATCAGTAGGATCAACATAGTAAAAATGGCCATCCTACCAAAAGCAAATGACAGATTCAATGCAACGCCCATCAAAACCCCAATAATTCTTTACAGACCTTAAAAGGACAATTATTATGTGTATGGAGAAACAAACAAAAAGAAACAAGATAGCTTAAAACAATCCTCTAAAATAAAATAACTGCTGGAGGTATATTCATCTCTGATTTTTGTTGTGCTACAGAGCTATAGTAATAAAATCTACATGATATTGGCATAAAAAGAGACCCATTGATCAATGGATAAAATCAAAGACACCTGATTTGATGTACAAGTCAGAAATATACACTGGAAAAAAGACAGGTTCAACAAATGGTGTTGGTCAAACTGGATATCTACAGAGAGTAGAATGCAAGTAGATCCATATTTATCACTCTGCACAGAACTCAAGTCCAAGTCAAGTACCTCAACATAAATCCAGATACATTAAACCTGATAGAAGAGAAAAGCCTTGATCACATTGGCCCAAGAAACAGCACTCTGAAAAGAGCACCAACAGTACACAGGCATTAAATTTAACGATTAATAAGTGGGACCTCATAAGACCAGAAAGGTTCTATGATGCAAAGAACACAGTTAATAGGACAAATAGGCAATGTACAGAATGGGAAAAGGTGTTTACCAACTATGCATCAGATAGAGAACTAATATCAAAAATGTATAAAGAAATCAAGGAACAAGATAACAAAAGATCAAATAATTCAATTAAAAATGGGGTACAAATCTAGATAAAGAATTCTCAATAGAAGACTCTTGAGTGACTGAGAACCTTTGAGATGTTCAACATTCTTAGCCATCAGGAAAATGTAAATTACCACTATTTTGAGGTTCCATGTTACACCTGTCAGAATGACTAAGATCAAAAACACAAGTGACAGCTCATGCTGGCAAGGATGTAAAGCAGGAGGAGCACTCTTCCATCCCTTGTGGGAGTGCAAACGTGTATAGCCTCTGTAGAAATCACTAAGTTGTTTCTCAGAAAGTTGGGAATCAATCTATATCATGACTCAATTATACCATTCTTGGCCATATAACCAAAGGAGATCCTTCTACAAGGACAAATTGTATTGTTCATTATATCTTTATTTATAATAGCCAAAAATTGGAAACAATTTAGATATCCCTCAACCAAAGAATAAATAAAGAAAATATGGTACATTCACACAACTGAGTCTTACTTTGAGTTGTTAAAAAAAAATGGCATCATGAAATCTGCAGGCAAATAGATGAAACTAGAAAAAAAAAACCATCCTGAGTGATGTTTCCAAGGCCCAGAAATATAAATATGGTATGTATTCACTTGTAAGTGGATATTAGCCATTAAGTAAATTGTAATTAAACTACAATCCATCGACTCAGGGAACTTAGATAAAGAGAAAGTGTCCTAGGAGAAATAACAATCAGAGGGGAAATAAAATATCTACTGTGGGTGAACTGGGCATAAATGAGGATGACAAGAGGGATCAGGTGGCAGATGAGTAGGGATGGGAGGAGAGAGTTCAGGAAAGACCCAACTGGAATTGTCGAGCACTTGGAGGAAGGGTGTGATGTAGTAGAAAATTTCTGGAATCTGTGAGGGTGTTCATAATGAGGACTCCTAGAATTAAGGCACACAGAGTCTCAACTGGCCATATCTTATAGACAGGCAAGGCGTCTAGTGGAGGAATTGGGTTGCATTCAGTTGAGTTGCTGTTCAATGGGGATTCAAAAAAAAAAATCTCCACCCAACCCAGGCTTCCTCTTTGCAAACTGACAGTATGACACCATTGTAGAGGACAATATCCACATAACCCATTGAACTTGGAGATGCTGAGCTAGAATCTACTATGTTCTAGTCTCTTTTAGCAAGGAAAGGTACTCGGCCGGTTATCAAAAGAGAAGCATGGACACCAATCCAGCCAACAACATTGTTGTCTTACAATCTGTCCTAACTACAAACTATATTAGGCAACGGTGGTACAGAGTTTGTGTGAGTAGCCAATGCCTGATTTGACTTAAGGCCCACTGCACAAGCAGGAAGCCATATCCAACACTGCTTTCAATATGAAAGTTTTTGCTTCATCTTATATCTTATTTCATCCAAGAACTAGAGATTAAATAGCCCAGAGACCTATTGTAAAACCAAACATGATTGGTCAAAAAAAATCAATAAAATAAATCCTACTGATATTCTGCTATATCCATACATATCATCCATACATATCATCATACAGTTATCATCAAAGAGGCTTCTTCTGGCAGCAGATAGGAACATACTGCAGCAGCTATTATGTGGACAAAGAATATAAATTGGAGGTCTCCATCAAGTTCTTCCCTTCAGAGATAAAGGAATTCTGCAGAAAAGGCCAAAAGACTGCAAGAATTAGAGGTAATGGAAGACACCAGGAGAACAAGGGTCTTTGAATCAACTAATCAAGGCACAAATGAGCTCATAGAGATGGAAGCTTCAAGCACATGGCCTACATGTATCTATACAGGTATGTTATAGCTGTTAGCTTAATAATTGTACAGGACTCCTGACAATGAAAATGAGTAGACCTCTTTGTCTTTTGACTGCCCTTGGGACTCTTTTTCTCCTGTTGGGTTTCTGTATACAACTTCAGTAAGAAAGCTTTTCACTGCATCTTATATGTTATTTTGTCACGTTTGGTCATTAGGTCTTAGAAGACTATTTTTCATGAGAGACAGGAATGGAATAGATCAGGAAAGGAGAGGAGAAACTATAATCAGGATATATTATATAATTAAAAATCTATTTTCAATTAAAACTAATGATGATGATAATAGTAAATGAGAGAAATAACTAAAAATTTTAAGTGTTCATTGTTTGTCAAAGACTCTTGCAAGGGTTTCAGGGAGACAGAGTGAGTAGCACAGGCTTGACAGTTATTAAATAATATGTGACAGAATTGAAACTCAGACTTAGCTCTACTGATTCTAAATCTAGATTTTTTTGACTGCGTTATGAAATTCTACAGTGTAATATCCACACTTTTGCATAAAACATGTAACATTACAAAAATTTGCTTGCTGTCAAAGATTTTAAATTTCCAGAAGAAACAAGCTCCATTTCTCATTTGTGATTCGTATCTCAGAACATCACATATATGTATATAAACACATATGCATTACATATATCCATATAAACATACACACATATTATATTTATATCTAACATTTACACACACACTTGCACTGCAGAGTTGTGCATTCATTCCAGCAGAGATCACTGAAGCACTCCTCATGCCAGAGCAAAACCCTTGTGACGCCTGTTCTTACTGGTGATCTGAAACCTTTGTTCATCCTTCACACTGTGGTTGAGGTGTATGCTCAAAGTCCTCTGCAGCGTTACCTTCTCTCCATTTGGTTGGGGAGAGGAAAGAACTGAGAAAAGCTGAAAAGGTGGTGCTGTGCTAGCTCAGGTCTTTAATGTGTTCTCAAAGCTAGCTGCTCTGTGCTCATTTCCCTTTGGCTTCCTTGCTTTCTTGACACAGTGGTTGCTTCCTTTTTTTCTTCTTGACACTGCATGGGGCACAAGGAATAAAGGGGCTTAGAAAAGAAAGTGGGATCTGCACGTGGCCTTTACAGCTGAAGGGGGCCTGTTAGAATGAGAAAACAGTGGCCTTCCTCAGCCATCCCTGCAGAGGCTTTGCCTGGCTCAGAGAAGCCTTTGTCTCATTTCCCTCCCACTGCACCTCCCTCATGCAGCTTGTTGGGGACAAGCTGTCTTCTTGACTGTTCAGAAACAGACCCAATCAAATCTCCTTTGTAGGCTTGCAAAAGTGGATTCTGGAAATGTTGGGACCTGCTTTATCCATGTGATGGGTGTGATGCCTGTCTGTATCTGACAGAAAAGACTATCCGGAGTCCACACATAGCTTTGTGGCTTCACAAGTAAGTTCTAGGTTTAGTGTGGAATCTATGCACCTGTTGGGGAAACTCCGCTATTATGTATTTTGTATCAAAGGGGAAATTGAGGTTTAATTTCTTCTTTTTCTTCCTAGGACATAAAACAGGATGATATTTTGAAAATACAATTGAATTATGCGGCACTTTATTTTCTGTAGCCTCTGTCCTTTTCCTGACCTTCACACCGAGGAAGTATATACCCCAAGAAGATAATCTAAGTGTGGCCACGTCACACCTGGAGGGGGTTTTGACAGGGAACAAGCCTGTAAATTTCAAAACCATGCCCAAATCACGAGGCAAATTATACTGATATTTGGAAAGCATAAACATTGACTGGACTGAATATTTATGAAGGTAATGTATTGAGTCATTTAAGAAATTAAAGGGAGCTTTCTGCATCTTCCTCGTGTAACAGAGTTAGTGGACGAGTAGACTATGTCAAAATGAAAAATGGGAGGGTTCAAGAGAGACCAGGAGTCAGTGCTGAGCAGGATGCGACATTGACCAAATGCCCGATGGCTGACTAGAAATTGAGTTACTATGGGAAGACTCTTGCTAGACAAGCAATCCCTGCAGAGAGATCTGTTCAACCCTGCTCCCACTGCAGGTCACTGCTGCCCTTCAGGCTTCTTGTGGGTAGTGGAATCCTCCCCTTGCCAGTAACTAGCTTCTCTCTTAGCCACACTATCTCTCTTCAGTATGAAACTTGGTTCCATCCCTTGCCATGAACCCATCGTTGGAAACTCCAATCATGCAGTGCTCTGACCTCTGAGAGTCCCAAATAAGGTCAATTATTTGACTTAAATAAAAGAAAGTAGGTGAGCTAAACATAATCTAGCATTTATTATTGATCCTAGTACCTTGAAATAGCTGATCTAGGGACTGCAAGTGAAGAAATCCAGTCGATTTTTAAGCTACTTGAGGAAATAATGTACCTATATTCTACTCCTCCCTCAACTCTCTGCTACTGAAGAAAACATTGCCTGAACACATGCTTTTCTTTCTCACTTTCCAGTGGCAACATGCATTCCACTAGCATGTGTAGACTTCGGTTAGGGCATGTAGTCATATTTCCTCCTGAATTAGCTCCATACACAGTAATAGCCACAGACTAGTATTAAATAAGCAAAAGAAGACACACATTTCTGAGTGTTTAGCTTCTTCTCTGTAATAGAAAAGTGTGGCAACACTGAGTCCCATCATTCCATGGTGCTTCCTTGGGACTTGACGGCGCTCCTGGGCTCCCTTGCTCTCCTGAGTGCACATTGCATGTTTGACATTGAGGCAAGGCTAGATGCCAACTATCATTGGAATCGTATTTCTTTATGCTCTGCACTCCTGCCCAAATCTTCTCTTTCATGTTTCCCTCATGGTCTTGAGAGCCATTCCTTCACTGTAGTAAATGGTTCTTTCCTGATTTGGATAGTGAAAAGCCATGGTACAGTTGAGGTGGTCCATCTCCCCATCAGGGAAATATCTGTGGTCATTTGCTTGTAGGAATAATATCTTGACGTTACATATCTTTAAAACCTTAGTTTGTAATTTTGTTTTCTTCACTGGAATCTCTAAGTTGTTCTCCTTAAGTCATACAAATGCAGCTGGGGATAAAAAGGTAGAACTCCTTATTCCTCTATTTTGTAACGTTCTGTTTATGTGACTTCTCTGGTAGCTCTTCAATTGTCCTGTCCCCTTCCCCAAAGTATTTGACTTCGGACTTCACTGAAGGTTCTGCATCTCTCTCTGGAGAAGCCATTTCGAGACTTTGTTACTAAAACTGCTGTCATGTCCCATCTGACTTATAGCTGTGTGGCTGAATGTAGATTGAGCAACTCTGAAGAGCGGCCATTTGTCTGAGGCAGTCTACCCAAGGAAACTAGCGCCTTGTGGCTTGGCATTGTGCCAGGTGTGTTTGATAATTAACTGTGTAACTTTAGACAAGTAATTTGCTCTGTGAGTGCTTCAGTTTCCTTTTATAAAATAAGACTCGACCCAGCATGACCTCTACTTATTCATGTAAGTGATTCATTCATGTAATAAGTATCAAATACCTAGCATGTCACAGACACTGCCCTAGGAGCTGATATAGAAATGACAGAAAAGACAGTGGCACTGCCCCTGGGCATTTTAAAGTCTGGAAGAAGAACCTTATATGTTAGTATTCATTTATCTGTTTATTATCTATTATTCATCTTTTCAGTCCTGTGCATGTAATGTATTTTGGTCAGTGATGAATTGCATATACAACATATGTTCCTGTAAGGTCACAGTGAAGCCAAAACATTTGTGTCTCCTACAGACACTGCAGTAGTCGTCACGTCATATCAGACCCAGGTACTGTGTATATATTCGTGGTAATGCTGAAGTAGACAGATCTTCTGACCTGCTAGTGGAATGGAGATTCAACAAGTCATTATGCACAATGCATAACTCTTATAGCAATAACAAGAGTTATATTTCTGGCTTCTGAGTTTATTCTGACATGGCTTTTGTCATCGACATACATTTCTTAGTATTTGGCATTACTTTACTATGCATTCATTATTATTTTACTGTGAAACAGAATAGCTTACACGGTCAGCAGCCACGCCTGTCTAACGTTTTCATTTTCTCATGATTTCATCAAGGGGTAACAGCAAGTGAGTCACCTATAACACTTAGGTTTGAATAAATGAGTCCTTTGTTGTTAAGACAATGGCGATTTGCCTTATAGTTCAGAGCTTGTGCTGTTCACTAAGCATGATATAAGTATAAGACAGCCACACACATAGGATAACAAAACATGCACACATTATTTAGAACTGTGTGACATGAATATGTGATAAGTACCAGCATATAAACCATCATTTTTTGGGAACACTGCCAAGATTCAAAAAGGTTTCAGAACAGCACTGTATCTTGTGAGGGTCCTGAAGAATGAATAGAGCAGTGGTTCTTAGTCTTCCTAACTCTACAACGCTTTAATACTGTCCCTCATGTTACAATGTCTCCAGACCATATTTTGTTGCCGATTCATAACTATAATTTGCTGCTGTTATGAATCACAATGTACATATCTAATACGGGGGCTCACAACCCACAGGTTGAGAACCACTGGAGTATCAGATGCTGTGTAAAGACTCAGAGACACTCAAGGGAAGGTGAGCAGAGGTGGAGATGCAAAGTGGGGCAGATAGTGTGAGAAAAGTAGTCCCATTAAAGATAGGGTGTTATAATTTTAATATTAGAATGTTTAGTTGTTTTTGTTGTTGTTTGTTTCGAGACAATGTCTTTCGATGTAACCCTTGCTGTCCTGAAACTCAGTATGTAGAAACTCAATATGGCAACAAACATGCCTGAACCTTCCAAGGACTGAGAGTGATATTTTAGAGAATACTCTCATTAATGCTTTTATGATATCAAAGACTAATTTATGCACAAAATATTCCATATTTTGATGCTGCTCTATTTATAACTCAACCCCAGTTTTCATCCTTGGTTCGTTTCAAATTCAGAAGGTTCCAGCAGTTGATCTAACAGGTGACATACTGGCAGGAAACAGTGCATATACAAATTATGGCTGAGCAATGATTTTGTAAGTGTTGAAGTTGAAAAAAAAAAAGAGTATTCATCAAACACAGAGATGGGCCTGCCTGGTCCAGTGTAGGAAACAACTGCCATAAAAGCAGCCATGACAGTAACAATCTCAGTCCAGTGATATCAACCACTCGCCTCTGGGTTATCTGTAGATTGGTGATTCCCTCATACCTTGGGAATCACTTTGTGTTATCTATGATCTCTTTTCCTGGTTGAAATCACAGCAGGATTCTTACCATTAAAATCTTTAAGTTGAAGAGTAGAGACATAAAATGATCACTTGAAATGTTCCCCCTCACCTCCTGCCCCAAGAACCACCAGACCAGACTTCCAGGGATCTTGCAGCTCTCCTGTATTGGTTTTGTCTCTACTAAAGTTGCCTGGTGGGCTCCATTTGCCTCTTTCCCCAACTTTCAGTTACTAAGTCTACTTAGCCTAAAATCCTGCTCCCATCCTGCTCCCTCTGCTGGACAGATGTCATTTCACCACGACAGGAAGATGCTTTCGCAAGGATTCCTTCATCAGGAATGATCTTAATATTTCCTTTAATTCTCAGCAATGCACTGTTGGAATCTAGACATAATTCATTTAATTCTGATGACTCTTCCTCAAGAAGATAATAATAATTTAACAATACTGCAGATGAAATTAGGGGCCTCTACTGGATCCCCGGCCTTAGTATTAATTAATAAAGCTTGAAATGAGCTGTGATTAATTGCTAGTCCAAGACCACAACACAGTGTGATGAATATGTTCAGATTTCAGGGAGAAAAACTTTCCAGTGGTTGCTTGAGGCAGGAGCCTCCACAATAATAACCAGTTTGGTTTCACAAATGTGTCTTGACTGTACAAATTGCAGAGTACGTCAGCCCTGGAGTGAAGTCAGCTGATGATAGAGCAGAAGCAGGGGTCTGTAGCCATCTGCACAGCCAGAGCTTTACAGCTCTCATCCATCCCGCTCTCTGCTGCTTCCTCTTTTCCTTCCCTCTCTCCCTTATTTCCAACTTAAATATGGGCAAGAAGGGAAGAGCTCTGTGTGTGACAGAAGATACTGAAAGAGTGGACCATACACTGATGCTTTAAAATAAAAGGAAATTCATCTATGGGATGTTTTATGTCTTTTATAGAGCATTATAGACAAAGTCATTTGGTGGCACACAGGGATAAAGGAGGGAATACATTATAAAAATCTAGAGAGCTAAAAGTAGATTCCAGTTCTTATTTGTTCTACTGTCATGAGTTACAACAGTAAAGCCAGGTTATATACCAATTAAACAATACATGACAACATTAGAGGAAGTTACTGTAAGGGAACTCTGACCCACCACAGAATAAAAAGAAAGATACGCTTAAAATGGAGGAGGGGTGTGTTCTTGGAAGTCCTGGCTTCACTTGCAGGTAACAGCATCATCTGTTTGGCAAGTGTCACCAGGCTCTATGTCCAAGACATTGCATTTGTTATGACACCTTGCAGTTGCTACCTCTCAATTCTTAGTTTGGTTTTTATCTTGTTATTGTTTGTCTTTGAAAATAAGGAGCCCCAAGTTTTAAAACTTGCCTGGGATCCCTGGCAAACATACCTCCAGTCCCATCAGCTGGTATGAAATCTCAAGTATATTGCCCAGCTTCTTAGAACTTGTTTTCTGTACTTGAGAGTAAATGGTTATGGTACCTGTATTAGATAAAATAATAATTAAGCAGAAGTAATAGGGAAGGAGCTTATGAACAAAAAAATGTTATAAAAAGATAGGACAAAATTATTAGCCTTCCTGAGACTTAGTAGGTCTCAAATAGCAACATCTTCCATGCATTCTACTTGAAAATTTATGGGGCTGTTTTATAGTTTTGCTAAATGTGCTGTCGGCACAGGTTTAAATCTACGCTGCATTATTCAGAACAGTTACACCCCCAAATTCAGGTCTTTTTCCTCTTCTAAGAAGCATGGCTCTCAGGGGACCAAGGAGTAAGAGGATACAGTGATGGTCAGAGGAAACACAAGATACAAGAAATGATTATTCTTTGAGGCAAAGGCTTCAGCACAAGGCCACATTTGCAATGATTTAAGGGCAGCGTTTAATAGCAGTTTTTCTGCTAGGTGCTCATCCATGAAGGTCAGAAAAGCAAAACCTCTGCCTATGGCTTTTATTTATCCAACCACATTTGGAGTTAGAGGGTAGCCTTTGACAGCAAAGGATGGAGGTGAATTTGCTGCCTTGAATACTTCTCATCTCTTCTGTCTTTGTCCTCTTATGACCTCAGTATTTTCTCATAGTGCTGAGTGAGAATGAGCAGCTAAGAGTCCTTGGCATGTGGAGCCCCAGAGGGCTAAATTGATGCTGTGGGGTTTGGGCTCTTCCTCTTGGGCCTTGTGTCATGGTCAGGTGTTTGACAGCACAGATACTGATCTAGACCCAGGTAGGGGAACAGGAATGGGTGGGTGGGAACTGCACAAGACTGTTTTGTGCTTTTATTTGTTATAGATTGCAGTACCAACAGGTCAGGGAGTGTAGAGACATCACCAAAAAGGGCTAATACCTTACCATTAATACTGGCAATGCACCTTATACTGGTGGGAGGAAAAAAAAAACATTGCAAGATTTGTTGAAAAGTATGTGCTGGTTGAGATCATTTGTGAAAAGCAACCAGGAATTCAGTATTAAATACATATGTCCAGAGGCAGCACTGTGATGCTTTTATTGTGTAGAAAATTCAGTTGGCTTCAGTTTTTGGTTGTAATCCTTGTGTTACTGATTCCCAACTTCTGATTATTTATGGAGTCTGGTTATCTCTTTGGGAGTCTTTTAAAAATATTAGAAATGAGTAGCTTGGATCCAGCATGGGATGGTGCAGGGGCCTGGGTTCAATTTTCAATGCCTCGTCCAAAAAAGAATTCAGAAATTGTGATGTAGAATTCTGTGTCCTAGTGTGAACACAGCAGAAGATTAAAAGAGACAGGTAAGAAGAAGCAAGGGTGCAGAGGGCAGGTGGGTGTTTGAAGAGAGTAAAGGAAGTAGTTATTAATTCAAGATGAAGAAAACCTGCGTTCAATCTTATTAACATTATAGAAGTGAGAAAATATCAGACAGGAAGAAAGAAGTTTGAAGACACAGGCCACTGCAAGGCTGCCATGTGGCCCTGTGCCTCCTGTGCAGTTCCAGGATGAGAAGACTGTCTGTCAGCAGCCCATCACGCTTAGCATACCTTACTTAGCATGGGGAAGGATGAAAGGAATTTGAATCCAAGGGGAGCCTGCTCTTCTAAAATGCCAGGTGACAAACAGTCCTAGGAGGATGGCCACAGGGAAATGGGGATGAAGGGTACATTATTCTGATTTATCTTCTCATGTTAATTGGGTCACTCCACAGCCACAGGAGATTTTTCAAGGGGAGAAATCCAGTTTACTTCTTTCCTTTCATATTGAGTCTAGTTTTTGAGATCTCATTCTATATTCTTTTAAGTATCCTTAAAGGAATTCTCTGGAGAAAGGATAGGTTTCGTGGACTGATTAGGCTGAGAGTCCTCCAGGCACTGGGGAAAAAGGAACCCAATTTCTACCACCACTACCCCAGACCTGAAAAGAAAGCACTCTGTGTTTTCTGTCTTGATGGAAAAACTCCAGACATAAGGATTTATCAGATTCACTTGCTCATCTTGATTCTCCTTCTGAACATCTCTCTATAAGAAGACTCTTGCTTCTCTGACGCCTCAGAGACAAGAATCTCAGGACAAGATCACTGTCTGCAGGACTTCCTGGGCTACCCCTGAATTTGGGTGAAAATCCAGCAGCTAGCACTAACTCTATTGAGGATTTCACAGTTTCAGAGGCTACTGGGGTCACCATTTCTGGAAATGCAATGTCCTTGGCAGTCTGTGGCGCAACTCGGTGAGTGCATTGTCTTAGTGAGTGTCTCCACAGAGCAGCCCCCTTGCACATTTTGTGTATATGGTATACCATCTTGGTCACTTTAAAGTCTCGATGGAGGAAGTACAACATAGTTTCAGGCTTGTCTTGGGCACATCTTTGGCTTCTGTTTCATGATTCCTTTTCTGTTTTCTCCCTCCTATTTTTTCATTGTTTCTATATAGGATTCTCTTGAACTTTTAATAATTAATTGGAGACAGAGAAAAATACCAATAAGCAAATGATTCCCAGTATAATGCTTCATAAAATGGTCTATGAGTAATCTTTACCGTCAAAGCATGGAAATATGAATTTTGTCAAGAAGGTGCCAGGTGAATGGAAATGTCTGTGTTGTCTGCTCTTTGGGATTAAATTGCTTCAGTGTGAACATCCTGGTTATCTGAAACTGGTTGCGATATGTTTTGCATCACTACTGTTCCTTTGTCTGCAGTATTGTTTCTCTTCTCAGGTATTAGAGTATGGGCTTTCAAGGAGAGTACTCTAGAGACACCAAACATCAGACTAGAAACAGCATGAGCACAGACCGCTGGCAAACATTTTGTTCATTCCCTCAGCTCACATTCCTGAAAGGCAGTGAGTGAAAGGGTGTTTATCACAGAGCCTTTCAATTCAAGCCAGTGATTTGTTAGAGAGTGTCTACTCTGTCCCCTGCCTTGTTCTCATCACGGAATTACTATACAGGACCCAGGATTCTTCACACCTGTTTACTTAACTGTATCACCTAGAGTAGTGATTCACACCTTATCTGTGGGTTACAACCCCCTTTGCAAACCTCAATCTATGAACATATTTACATTACAATTCATAGCAGTAACAAAATTCCAGCTGTGAACTAACAATGCAAGCAGTCCTAAGGTTGGGAGTCACCTGTAAGAAAGGGTCTCGCTGTTTACTTAACTGTATCACCTGGAGTAGTGATTCACACCTTATCTATGGGTTACAACCCCCTTTGCAAACTTCAGTCCACGAACATATTTACATTACAATTCATAGCAGTAACAAAATTCCAGCTGTGACCTAACAATGCAAGCAGTCCTAAGGTTGGGAGTCACCTGTAAGAAAGGGTCTCGGCATTAGGAAAGTTGAGACCCACTGAGCTATAGTGATGATACTATCCGGGACCACCACAAAGGAAGAAAGCTGACTGTCAGGGAAAGAGTTGGTGGGTATTTCCAGCTCTTAATGGTTCCCTGGATAGGGCGTATATATCCCTTGAAATTCAGGTTTTTTATCACTAACAAGTAATGGTAATATTCCACAATACTTTCCCACTTGGCCCTTGAGAAATTAAATTGAGATAATACATGCAATAAACACCTTAGTTTCCTCTTTCATAGTAAGCATCAGCAAGTGTTAATTCTCTTCTTTGATGAGCAATAAAACTAAGTGGTGAACTAACTGTAAAAAATGCATTTTCCATAGCAATAACTCCTAGAGAATAAATATTATCTCTTTTGTGAATATTTGATTTTTTTTTTAATTTTTGCGAACTCAAAGAAAAGATACTGTCACAAATGTTTTTTCAGGTCATTAACCTAAGTCATTAGGGGCACTGAAATTATTTTATCATGAACTTACTGTAGAAATCATCTGCATCTGGAGATGGCATAACCACCTTCAACTAGACGATTAAAAACTACCTGTATTTTCCACAATGCCTCATGTTAGGTGTTACTCAAAAGCATTCATTGTGTTCTGCCCATATGTTGTGTTTAATGAGTGACCTGTAGCATTTTGTTAAACATTAAAAAATCACAGCTCCCCTCCAGTACCCATCCACTTTACTGGCCATCCCTCAACCATCACGAGCGTTTCAGGGTTTGATCACACAGAGGAGACACAACTGACCGTTCTTATGTAGTGCTGCAGTAGGTACCCAGTGTTTGGACCTACTGCTGTATATTTCTAAGGAAGCAAACTGGGAGCTGGTGCCAAAGGACTGTCAGTGTTATCTGGGCATTTTCCCAACTTTTAAACACAACTGGAAAAACATGGGCTCTTCTGGGGAAAGTATTGAGTAGGGGACATTTACTAAACTGCTTGGGAGTGGATGACTAAATGAGGTCTCATGGATCCAACGCAGGCATTAAAGAAAAAAAAAAGCAAGCTCCCAAAAGAGCATAGACACTAACCCAGTTTTTCTTGGGTGTTGTCTGAGTCTCGTTTTCAAAATTCTTACCTAGAGGGCTTTTATCTTACTGATTTCTGGGTTCAGCTCTAGTTTTGATGCATGAAGTTTCTGAGTTTAAGTATATCAAATTCTAAAGGAAATGGCAAGTATTTAAGGCACCGTGTAGTGTATTCCCACATTCAAAAGAATGTCGATAGATATGGCTAGATCGTACAATCATTCTGTGACAGTTAAAAACAAAATAAAACCTAAAATGCAAGGTAAGACTCTAACAATATCAACAGCTATCTTCTCCCTTAGGAGATTTTGTCCTTGCCTTCCAATAACAGAAAAACTCCTATTCCCTACCTACTGTTGACTAGAAGTATACAAGGACTAGTGGGTCTCATAAACATCTTTCTTGAAGACACAGGGATATCTAAATTAGTTGAAAACCTGTGTGTCATTGTACACTGTGGGGGTTCCCAGGCCAGCACAGCGGCGACCTGCAAGGGGGAAGAGGAGAGGGGGAGTCCATGCCAGCGGGTCCCACATAACTGGAGAAAGTCTGAAGTTTCAAAGTCTGGAAGCTTTGGCGACGGCAGGCCCCAATGACACAAAAAGTCCATGGATTTTCAAGAAGTTTATTGTTCATGGTGTAGTCGTTGGGTCTGGATTGCGCGGCCCTCCCCCCTCCCCACCCCACCTCAGTATAAAGCCAGGGGTAGCTGGCTTAAATAGAGAGGGGGAAAGAGTAAGAGTAGGAACTGGGGAGGAATAGCTTAATTGAGCTACGCCCCCTGGCCTTTAGATAACTCATGAATATGAAAATCTCTCCAGGCTGAAGCCTGTTAGTCACGCCCTCTACATGTAGTTGTAGATGGTGACGCAAAACCTCTCTGGGAGGATCTACTATGAGCCAAAGTGTCTGCTAGGTGCTGGTTAATAGGGATGTAGGCCGCATGGAGGAGTCTGGAATCTGATACATGGGAGATACGTGTAGTTTGTCACAGGCCATGTCCCTCACAGGCCATGGTCACCTGTTGGGTCTCCAGATATTTCAAACCCAATGCTCTACCGGGGAGACCAAATCATCCCTTCATAGCCCTGCAGTACACCTCTGTCCCTCTTTGTAGATGCCTTTCCACCGTATCTGCTAAACTGATATTTATTTTCATAGGCCTCTGCTTATCTTTAACCTCATGAGTAAAGCCCTTTCGAGTTGTCCTGGGGAGAACCAATGACCTGATCCACATATTTCATTTATTTTCATGTTTTTTTCACATTTCAAAACATTTGCAGTTATTTGTTTGCCCATGTTTGTCCTCACTAAATACCCATGAGTCAAAGGGAAAGATGACATCATTCAAGGTCCTATAGCTTCTCCAGAATTGAACTCAGCTATCAGTATCGGTTCTTATTATTTAAGTGGATATACTGATGAATGAATAGAAATCCTGGGTGAATGTGAAATTAATTAGGACGATAATTATTTTTTCCCAGGAGGAGAGAACAGCAAGAAAAGTATGGAGCTAACATTCATCCTGTGGCTTTCTTGCCACTGTTCTCCGTCTTCAGCCACCCACGCACAGACAGAGCGCCACACTGCAGGCAGAAAGAGTAGCGGGGTCAAGAGAAGTAACGCCAATCTAAAAAATCAGAAAATTTGCCTTCTCTCTGTGAGCTGTAGCTGGTTACCTGGGGAACCAGATTTATCTCTGTGTCCTCAATATAGTACATCTCAATGAGGGCACTTTTAATAACCAATTGATGTGTAATTGCCTGTATAAATTATGTATCTCTTGTCCAGCTCCTATGCTCTGAGTGAATTATGGAGAAAACCTCCTCTCAGGACTATTATGTAGCTACTCTGATGCAATCGGAGGGTCCTTCAGAGAGTTTTAAAGGGGGCTCAATTCACTTATTTCAGCTTTTTCAGACACTGTTTGAATGGGTGATGAGAAAGAAAAAGCAGTCACTGGGATCTTGAAACACGCATAACATCAGGAAGAAACACACAACCATTGAATTTCACCCTAAAAAGCACTCATACCATTGGGCTCAAATTCCTAGCTAATGGTTTAATCACCAGAGCAAAAATCGTATGATGGATGGTATATGAGGACCCTGCCTTAACGTCTTCAGCTACGTAAGATGGGGCTGGGAAGCAGAAGAAGCCAAGTCTCCAACTAGAAAAACAGAAACCAATTTCTGTGTGTATAAACAAGAGACTTAGTTCTCCTAGGCTTCAGCTACCCGCCCGTGTGTGTGTGTGTGTGTGTGTGTGTGTGTGTGTGTGTGTGTGTGTGTG
>JADRCG010010538.1:7055-26721 GCA_019844195.1 Rhabdomys dilectus | reverse complement strand
AAAAAAAAAAAGTATAGTATGAGTTACCATGGTCATCTCATGCAAATTTATATTATATTTTTTGAAATATTATTTTTTCTTATAACACCCCATTCCTATACAGTTGTATTTCCAGCTCTTCCTCTGTCACTGGTCCTTGGGAAGTTTGAGGAAAGAGCCACCTATTGATGAAGGCAAGGTTTAGGAGAGGTTCTTCCATCAAGAACTGGGGAAAAGGATGCCTTTCCAGCATCAAGAGAGACTATAAGCAGCAGTGTGGACAGGGTCAGTCGTTGAATTACCTAATGTAGAGGAAATCCTGGAGTGACAGATTTGGGAGGATGAGGAGTAAGACTGAAAGATACAGGGGGGAAAGGGGCAAATTTCACAGTCGCTAGTGGCTAATGTAACCACAGAAATTACAGCATTCCTGTAATCTTCAAACAAAAAAATTCCAGACCACCCGAAGCTGTCTGGGCCCAACAAAACCAAATAACGGCTCTTAGTTTTATTCTAATCCTCCAGAGCATTAGAATTTCGATGTTGTAGGCTCCTATCTTGTGTCTGATGCCATGGAATTTTCACAAAGCTCAGGGTGCTATGGGGTAAATCTAATTACTGGGCAATCTTGGTCCATTTCTGAATTCCTTTCTTCACCTTAACTCTTGAATGACCCTCCTTTTTGTTAAAGTTGGCTCACAAGATGCTATCCAAAAAAAAAAAAAAAAATCCTAGATGAAGTGATTTTTCTCAAGAAATCTTAATTCACCCTCTGACTATGAACTTTTACTCTCTGATAAACTCCCTCCCAATTACTTTTCTTGTATTCTCCATGAATTATTTCTCTGCTGTAGACAAGAGCTTGGAAATGCTGCTAAGCATCTTAATCTGTCTTCTTATTTCTATGAGTCTCTAGCCTTCTAATGGGTCCACAGTTTAGAGAGTGTCACTGTATGAACACATAGAATCAGCTCAATAAGTGTGACATGGAAATGCAGTCTACAAAGAGACCATAGTTGAGTTCATCTTCCTGTGTTTCACCCAGGCCTATAAAGATGTCTCATGTGCAGCCAAATATTTTTTTGGAGAAAGCAGAAGATTGCAAAACATTTATGACTCTGGTGGAGTTGATGAGGCTAGCTCCAGGGCATACCTATCAATTCTCCATTATCAGGATTTGGCCTCAATTCTAGGCAAAATAAAATATGTGGTCAAAGATCAATAACACCTTCAGTACCAAGATGATAGTGGGACTCAATCAGCTGCAGTGGTCTAACAGATCCACACTGAACCTGAGCCAGTGAAAAGGGCATAAAATCCCCAGTAGGACACAGTTCTCAAAATGAGAACATTGCAGCTGAGTGGACTAGATTATTATATATGTAGTAAGTGGTGAAATTGTAAGCCAAATCTTAATTTGCTCTACGTTGGTACCTTGGCAGGATCTAATACACACAGAGAATCTCCATTCTGCAGTAAAAGCTTATTCCAGTTAGCTCTTATCTCCATGACAAAACATCCCTCAAAAACGACATGCAAGAGAAAGATCTGTTTGTATTTTAAAAGGTTTCAGTCTATGATCATCTGGACCTTTGCTCCTCCGTCTGTAGTACGTCAGAGCACCAGACAAGAAGGGTGTGGAAAAGTGAAACTGATGACCTCACTACAAACAGGGACCAGATAGGGAGATATCCAAGAAGGGGTTGGTGGCCTACTTCTTTCAACCAGGCCCCAACAATAGTCCATTTAGCTAGAAATTAGTTCATGGGTAAAGAAGACTACATATGATCCAATTACCTCTTTACAACCAAGCCTTTAACACGGCAGCTATTAGAGGCTATGTATACCTTCAAAGCTCAGCAAAGTGATCCTATTTATATAAGGTTAGGGATATTCTCAGAAGAGGCAGTTATCTTACGTCACTTGGGCAATGTGAAAATTCTCTAGCCTTCATCTCTTCTTCTTGCGACATGGTACATCATTGTATTCCATACACCAAAGATACCTCCTTCTGGCTAGAACATATTCTGCTTATTTCTCAGTGTGTGGCACTATGCTAAACAGTATAGAAGGAAAACTCCTTAAAAGCTAGCCATGCTCTCCAAGAACTCAGAAATAAATATCCTATCTAGCAAACTCTTATGGGCACAGATCATGCAGAGAAACAAAGGAAAATAACATAGCCATGAATTGTAAGTTTTCAATTGTGCATTGAAAATGCATTATTTTTTTTAAAAAAAAATAAAACCATTCGTGTGCCATTAGGAGGAGATTGAATGTGTATCAGGGAAGTGAGAACTCTTCTAACACAAACTGGTGGACAGACCTTGAGGTTGAATTTTTGGAGTCAAACTGTTAAAGATGCTGTTACTTTCTGGTTTGAGGACCTGAGGGCATTTTATTTAACTTAGCCCCAGTTTCCTTGAAGATGAACAAGAGGAGCCCATGTGCTGTTTTACACTTGAAATAAAAATCACTCTGTGTCCTGGCAGTAGAAAACTCTGGAAACTACTGAGTGCTGTCCTGTCTTGACTGTCTATCTTTAACATGTGAGAGCTCTTTACAGGCTACCAGCTCTTCCTTGATCTTTAAATCAGTTAGAAGTTCATGTGGGTGTCTGAATTTCTTTCTTGGCTTCTCCAAGGCAGGGAAGATTTAGACATGTCTCCACAGACTCTATGTCCAGACTCAGTTACGGGGGACACAATAAGACCTTAGTCCTATATTCCTGTTGGAAGCACTCAGTCATTGGTATGACAGGGCTCAGTCATCCCTTCCAAAGATGTGCATTCTCATCCTTCCACCCCTCTATCTCCACGGGAATGAAGACTTTTAATTTTTCTCTGCATGATGTCCTTCTTTGTTGAAAATAATGTTTAAGTAATTTTCTCATTTACCTCTCTATTCTCTTTAAACAGAATTCCTAAGGTAAGATACCAAGAATTAGCAAAAGGCATAATTCGCTGTGTCATGTTTCAATACATTATTAATCTAATTTTAGACCCAGTTAAATTGAAAGCTAACTTAATTCAGTTTCTTCTTAATTGCAGTCATTCTCGCTCTCAGATAGTCATGCTTTGTCCTAATTATCAAGTATTTTCCTATGAATAAACAGTTAATACCAGGATCTTACTCTGTTGGGCTCTTTTACACCTTGGTTGGAAACTGTCTTTCTTCTTAAGTGGCCCTAATAGGTGAACCTTTGAAGAACTCCTTGCACAGAGGCCATTTAAGAGTTTTATATTTTCTTGGTAATTTGCTGACTCCTTGGCTCTTAACCTTGTGTTCTAGACACTATGAAATTGTAAAGTGAATTGAGATAGCTAAGTCAGAGGTGTCTAAGTAGTTGGGAGGGTTGCTATAAAACTGGATTCAGAGCAGAGTTGGAACAAGGGGCTGATAAATCACTTAGCAAGATTGAAGAGCTGATGGGGGACTTCCTTATTCTGTCTTTCTGAATTAATTATGCTTCTGCATTATGTCTTTCCTCCTAAGACCTCAGGAACTTAGAGATGAAGTCTAATAATACCACAGATGCCAGTTACAATTTGTTCCCTTTGCTCTGATGCCATAGGGATGGATAATTATGAATACTGCTGGGTTATTTCAACAGAATGGCTATTATTTGCAGAAATTTTATGTGGAATATTTTGTTTTCCATAAGATTCTTCCAAGTAGGTTTTAATAGTCCCATTTTGTGGACAAAGAAATATGTGAATCCCTATCCTGGGATATCTGATAGCTCATAATTCCAAACCTAGATGCTCTGCTCTTCCCTCACAACTCAGCAAAGCCCACATCTTCTAATATCGGTATCCCCAGCATCAATCAGTGCTTCTGGAACTCTTAGAGGGATGGCTAGTTGTATGGAAGCTCTTCTTGCTACTACAAATGGAGGGGGCAGGCAGATGATGGACATAGGGCACATGGTTTATACTACTATTTAGATGGTGAAAGCTCATGGATGTGCACTCTGCAAGCTGATGGAAGTTGGCTGGCTTCTCAATGCAGGGGGCAGTCCAGGGAAGGGCAGACTACTTTAGAGCAGGCTCCTGTTTCTTTAGTTTGCTAGTTTAGAAGCTGTGTGCAGTGTCTTAGTTTTCAAGTAAAATAAAAGTTAGCAAGAAGTAAAAAACTGTGTTTCTTCCCAATTATCACAAATTTTAATACAAATAAACATTTAATGCCATGGACTCTCAGGGTTATTTCACACCTGGTTTGAAACTGACAGATGAACTTCTGTTTGTGTCACAACAAAACTTTGTAGGCATCAAAGTTAGAACGCCATGTAACTTTCGTATAACGTAACATTGTCCTTTAAATTTAATTAGAAAATAAATTAATTAATTAGTTTTATTTCTGGGATTTGAACTCTATGCATTAAACATAGCATTATTCTATAAATTTAATTTTAAAATAAATAAATTAATTATTTTACTTTCTAGAATTAAAAGGCAAGGTCTTACTCATTTTGAGCAATCACTATTGGACTGAGCGACATCCCCAGATCTTTCCCAACTGTTTTAAACTTAAAACCCACTCTTTGCTGTCTACTAGTCACTTAGCATGTTGCTGGCCAGAAATGGCCTGCAAGTTGTGATTTGCTGACCCCTTCTTTACAGAGTCAAATCATTTTGAACTTCCAATTCATTATAACAGTTAAACTTTCCTAGTGACCCTTGTATTCCATGGTGGATCAGGCTTTGTACTTGACTTCTCTAGGTTGGATGCTATAAAGATTAATGATAAAACAATCCCTTCATAGAAAGCTATATATTTAAGAAATGAATATCATAACATAATATTAAAATGAGTAAATATGTAACTAATAGCAGATTAAGTTGGGAGTAATTTTGTGGTCACTAGTCTCCTCACAAAGAAATAAATTTTGTGTCTAAGCACTTTTAGTTTTCTATGATAATAAAAGTGAAGAAAAATAAAGCATATGCATAGTTTAACATGTAATTATAAAACCAATATCTATGTTTATCTCTTAGACAGAAAAATAACAGTAAAGAGGGCATTTCTAGGACCTTTCCCATTCTGATGCTCCAGGAAAACAATTATATTCTAATTTGTGGCACTTTGGGGGCTATGAGCTTGTGGTTTAATGGGTGTTTATTTGAGTTTCAATGTGCATCTCCCTACCATTAATGGAGTAAGCACTTTTTTTTTTTACTTTTGAGGAACACCAGTATATATCTCTTTCTTATTTCACATCATATTTTCTCCTTTCTCCCTATTTTAAAGAATGCTTTGCCCACTGTATAGATTATAGATTATTCTGTTTTGTATGTTGCTGGCATTATTTCTCATTTTCTTATATTTGAAGAGTTTATTGGAGAAGTTTTAGTTGTGTATACATGCATGTCTAGGGTGGGGTATGTACACTTGAGTGCAGTTGCCCACAAAGGCCAGAGAGAGTGTGATAGCAGGATGCCCTGTTGCTAGAATAACAGGCGGTTGTAAGTTGTCCTACATTACAAGATTAGGAGTCCAGCTCAGATTCTCTACAGGAGCAGAGCAGACATTTCATTGCTGAGCCATTTATCCAGCCACACTATCCGTGTTCTTATGGTATTGTTTGATTTAATGTAAAATGTTACCCACAGATAATGTGTTGTTTATTGTTCCCATACATTTCTGATGTTATTTGTTTATTTATTTGTTTGTTTGTTTTTCAGAGGACAAGGGGATGGGAATGGGTGGAGGGACTCTGTGAGGGGACACTGGGAAGGGGACAACATTTGGAATGTAAATAAATCAATATAATTTCTTAATGAAACTCTTTTAAAGTCAATAAGCTTACCTATTTAAAAATAATGAAGATTTTTCAACAAAATGATCACTTAATATCTTTAAATTTTCAGGCAGTAGATAAAGTCCCTGAATGATGTTTGTCTAAGATTTTAAGTGCTTCTACTTTTCTTCCTTTATTCCTCCCTCTCTCCCTTCCTCCTGTCTTCTGTCCTTCCCACCTTTCCCATTGTAAAAATACCCATTCTGCTTCAAATAACTCTTTTCATTCCTGGGTCATTTTTCTAGTACTCTGTTCTGTTCATTGCCTCATAGTCTACTTTTGCACTAGCAGTATCTTAATTACTATTCCTTTAAAATAATCTTTGACAATTGATGGAGCTAAGTGTGTAATCTATGTATTCAAAACTGGTAAACCATTGATGGTCAAAGGCTATGGAACTTGAAATCTTTTAAAAATTGATCTATATACAAAGACTATTTGCTGGTGGACAGCCCTGGTACTTAGTTTCTTGGTTCTCTCTTGAGGTAAGCCAATGGGGAAGAGCATTGGTTAATAACAAAATGTTTACCTATTTTAAGTCTAAGTCACTTGGCTTCAGTAGCTGATCTGCCTGTCTGAGTTCCTCTGAAGCCAGAAGCTGCAGTCTCTGGTGTTTAGAACCTCATGGTAAAACACGGGGATTAAATAAGGTAGCCTTTGTTCTATCTCATCAGATGCCTACTTGCTATCTCGGAGGTAATTAACTAATGACTTGAAGACAGGCAGAGTTCTCACTGTAATTTTGATTATCAGGGAGGAATTAATAGCAGTCCTAATATAAAAGAACTTAATAATTTTTAATATAATTTTAGGAATTCTTATCGAGTTATTATTAAGAATTAAGAAATCATCAATTGGTCTATAAAGCATCACCATAAGACTTTGTTGTTCTGCAGAATCTGTACAAAAGAGTCAGCTTGTGTAATACACACACACACACACACACACACACACACACACATATATATATATATGTATATATATATACATATATATTATATATATATTTTTTCAATATATATACATATATATATGTATATATGTATATATATTGAAAGTATATTAATAGCAGGAACATTTTATCTGATATAATATCCTTGGCCTTGCTTAGAGAAGCACATCCTTCATTAACTTTATAGTCCATGGCAGAACCATCGCAGGAAGATCATCTCCTAGATTTTAGCTTCTCTTTGATGACTCCTGCCAACTCCTCATTTATTTAGACCTACACCAAAACTTCTTAATAATAATTTAATAAAGATTTTATCCACAGTATTTTAATGTAATTTTATCCACATGATTTCCTAACTATATTACCCTACTTGTAGAGGCTTAAAATGTGTTTAAAGTTTCATATTAAATATCTTCTTAAAGTAGAAACAAAATGAGTTTCTGCTTAATAATTATTTCATGCACATTTTCTAACAAATAATAAAATGTGCTTGTTTTGGGAAACGTATGCAGGAAAATGTTAAACAGAATGGTGTTAATGACTATTATCAATATTTTTCTGACCGACAGGAAATTATTTTGTAGCAAGTGGACTTTGAAGACAACCACAGTGATCTTTGACTAGGGCCATTCATGCCCTAGTGTATTTTGCTGCCCTTCAGTATAGGTGGGATGATTTGGCCTACCTTCAATCAATAGAATAAATAAAATTTGATGGAACATAACTTCTGTAAGTAGGCCAAAAAGTATTATTACTTTCTCTTACTTTTTATTGAAGTGTAACTTGCATTCCATTTAGCCCACCAATTTAAATTATGCAGATCAATCATGTACTATCCTAGTATATTGATAAAATTCATGCTTGATTTATGTGTGCCACTTTATATGTGCTACTTTATACCTTGGACAGAAATGTATGAGGACTGTCTTAGGGCTTCTATTGCTGCAATGAAACACCATGGGCACAAAAGCAAGTTGGGGAGGAAAGGGTTTATTTGGATTACACATTCCAATCATAGACCATCATTGGAGAAAGTTGGGACACGAATTCATTTAAGGCTGGAAGCTGGAGACAGAAGCTAATGCAGAGGCCATAGAGCAATGCTGTTTATTGGTTTGTTTCCCTTGGTTTGCTCAGCCTGCTTTATTATAAAACCCAGGACCACAAGCACAGAGATTACACCACTGACAATGGGCTGGGCGCTCCATTGATAAAATGCTGGGCTGGGCATTGATAAAATGCCTTATAGCTGTATCTTATGGAGGCATTTCCTCAACTGAGTCTCTTTCTCTCAGATGACTCTTGGTTGTGTCACATTGACGAACATAACCAGCCAATACAAGGATCAATTCTTCCATATTCTTTCAACCACTTGCTTTGGATATGGCCAACCTAAATTAGATGAAATGCTCTCTCACTCAGCATTTGATATGCATTTTCTCATGACAAAATTTTGAACATTGTTTCCTATGCTTTTTCTGATCATTTATTCATCTTTTTCAGAAAGTAACTACAGAAAAGTTTCCTATACTCAGGAAAGTACCTATGTTTATTTTTAAAGTAGTTCTGTGCGATCTCATATTACTGAATTTTAAAGAATTCTTTACGTATTTGTGTAGTAAGTCTTCTACCACACACTTACTTTAATTCTGTGGACTGGGTACCAATTTACTGATGTCACCTGCAGAATAAGTTTTAACTCCTTGTAGCCCAATTCATGTACATTTTGGTAGGTTGTGTGGTTGGTAGTATATCTAAGAAAACCTTACCATGGCTGTAAAGATTACTTTGAACTTGTCTTCTAATCATCTTATAGTTTAAACTTTTAAATGAATCCTTTCCTCCAGTTTGAATTAACTTTTCCATAGGTGGTTCATGGGGTTCATATCTATTGTTTGCATATGATTGTCTAGATTTTCCACCACTGTTAATTGAAGAAACGATTGTCTCCTCAGTGAGATTTTTATTTAACATTATAAGCAGTTAATTAATCATGTGTGTAATGCTTAATGTTAGATTCTCTATACTATTTCACTGATCTGCCTGTCTGCTCTTAAATACCAGCCATACTGCTGATTGGTGTGATTTATGATGAGTCCTAAAAGTGAGAAAGGTAAGTCTTTCAGTTCTCCTGGTTCATCACCCAGTTTTAAGTATTAGTGAA
This sequence comes from Rhabdomys dilectus, assembly GCA_019844195.1. Lineage (NCBI taxonomy): Eukaryota > Metazoa > Chordata > Mammalia > Rodentia > Muridae > Rhabdomys > Rhabdomys dilectus. Next base: position 17,826 of record JADRCG010010538.1, on the reverse strand, counting down.
CTCTTATAATTCCAAGTAAATCTTAGGTTCATTTTATTAATTTTTACTTGGTGGAATTTAATAAAGACTCAATTGGTTAGGCTGGGGATTATTGTCATTTCAACAGCATTAAATCTATTTATATATGTGATCTATGTTCATAAGGTATATTTTCATTTATATCCATCTTCCAAAACTTTCAACCCTGTTTCCTTGGTTTTGGTGTTCAAACCTTTTGCTTTTTTGTTTTGTTTTGTTTTTCTTAAGTATCTTACATTTTGAAAATATCTAAATGGGTTATTTTCTAAAATTTACTTAAGAATTTATTGTTAGTTTATAAGCAATGTCATTGATCTTTTATATTGATTTTGGTCATAAAATCAAGATGAAAAATGTGTTTTTTTAGTTCTACTAAATTTTTCAATGGATTTCTATAGATTTCCACTTGTCAATTAAAAGGAATATTTTACTTTTACCTTTCCAGAACTGAGGATATTTATTTGTTTTTTGTCTAATATTAGACACGTAGAGCCTCCAACTTCCAGGATGTTTCTGAACATACATGGTAATCACTTTTATTTTGCCTCTGGATAACTGACTTTAATAAAGATGCCATTTTCAAGAACAAAAGGAGGGGTAAAATATTATCACAATAATTCTTTCAACATTAAATGTCATCGTCACTTTGCATTTCCTTTTTTCTTTTTGTAACTGTTTCCTAAGGTAATCTGAAGATATTCTTTTATGTTCTTGCTAGTTGGACATTTTAATCATGAGTTAAACACTTTTTATCCTGTGTCTAATAATATGATCACATAATGTCTTAGGTTTTTGCCACTGTGAATAGACACCATGACCAAGGCAACACTTATAAGGACATTTACTTGTGGCTGGCTTACAGGTTCAGTCCAGTATTAATCAAGTTGGGAACGTGGCATCATCCAGGCAGATATGGTATAGGAAGAGCTGAGAGCTCTACATCTTTATCTGAAGGTTTCTAGAAGAATATTGGCTATCTGGCAACTAAGGCAAGGGTCTTAAAGCTTCTACCCACAATGACACACCTACTTCAACAGGGCCACACATTCTAATAGTGCCACTCCCTGGGCCAAACATATATAAACCATCCCACATAGCTTTTGTTCATTTTTCCTTTATTATACAGTATTCCTTGATTATTTTTAAAGGCCAAACAAACCTTACATTCCTGGGACAAAGCTTACTTAAGATTTACTGTTCAAAAATTTAATATATATCTATAATGTGTTTTGAGCAAATATAGCCTTTATTTTGTTTTCACAATTCCTCCCAACCCCCCACCCCCCACTGTGGGGAAGTGGGCTGTGAGAAGCAGCTGGGTGCTTGGTCCAGCACAAGCTTGGAACCCCGGAACCTTACTGGAAGGCAGGAGTTCAGCTCTGTTCCCGGGTCCTGGTTCTTTTCATTTAGCTTCAACCTTCCACAGCCCCTCCTACAGAGAGGTCTATGCCAACACTCATGAGAAACAGGCCTCAGGCCCTAGAGAGATTTACATACTAATGAGGTACCTGAAGGCCAGAGGGTGGAGCCAATTAAGCATTCTTCCTCAGCCCCTCCTCCCTCTCTCCCTCCCTATTTAACTCAGGTCTGCCCTGGGTTTTGGGGGTGTGCATCAAGATCCATCCACCATCCACCATGACATTAAAGCCTGTAAAAACCCATGAACTTTCTCGTGTCATTGGGGCTGCACTGTGAGGAACCATGGAGAGGCCTTTAATGAGCCACAGCAGCCGTGCCTAACTTCCAGCCTGGAGGAACCCAGAGCATTCCCAGCCAACTACCCACAGTCTGGTGTGAGGAACTCTGCTTTTCTAGCCACAATTACCTACACCCCACTATCACATTTCACATTTCTTTCCTTTTTCTTTTTTTTTGCTTTTGAAAATACATTTTTATTATTATCATATTGTATTTGTGTGCATGAAGGTGTGTGCACTTGAATGCAGTTGCATAACAAGGCCAGAAGTGTTGAATACTTCTGTGCTAGGGTTACAGGAGGATGAAAGCTGATAGACTGAGTTGTGAGAACTGATCTAAGATCCTCTTTGAGAGCAATATTCACTGTTGACCCTTGATTCATCTCTGATCCAGCTCTTCAGTCATAATGAATTTGTTCAAAATCCCACTGAGTATACATGGTGTTACTAGTATCTGCATAGGTGTAGGAGGACCATATACTGGAACACAGGTAGCCTCTCAAGTGCTGCAAACCTGAAGAAAAATGATTTTACTTTCCACAGCAGCAAATGTCATTATGGCTCCTTGGCTAAGAGTGGGAATTTCTGAGATGCCGTGTTGAGCTGCCCCACGTTGGGTGCCAGAAATGTCACAGACTGCTTTATCAGTGTTGGAACCCACACTGCCAAAAGCCTTGGGGACTAACTTATTAGCTCGCACTGCCCCAAGCAGCCCTGGTCTGCGGTTGGAGTTCAGCAAGAGAGAGAGTGAGGACTTGAAGAATGGAGACCAGACAGAGTGTGATTCAATCCCATTTATTCTTCAGTCTCTCTTCCTAGTCTTAAGTCCCAAGTCTTGATTTCCTAGTCCCTAGTTCCTAGTCCTTAGTGCCTCCAAGTTCTCTAGTCCAAGTGTTTTCTACCTACTGCCTAATGTCTAATACTCTGTTCCCTTCCAAGTTCTCTTCTGAGTGTCTAATCCTAGTTGCCTTTCCTCTGGTCTCGAGTCTCAAGTGCCTACTTCCAAGTGCTAGTGTCTAATAATCTGTTGCTTTCTTCTGTCTGCCTCTCGCCTTTTATATGTCTAACTTCTAAGCCACGCCTATAAGTCACACCCTTAAGTCATGCCCTTGGGCCTTATCTCTAAATCTGATCTCTAAGTCATGCCCTTAAGTCACACACCTTTAAGTCCCACACACCCAAGGGAAAATTCTGGGTATCTAAAACAAGATGCTATCAGAGTGTGCTCAGCTGTTGTAGGCTATTGTAAACAAATCTCTTATCAGGGTATATGGCTTGATCTCATGGAGGTTTGTGCATTCAGTCAGAGCCACTGTGAGTTCATGCGTGCAAAGGCCCTTTCCATGTCTAGAAACACTGTTTTAATACAGTAATGCACTACTTTTGGCTCTTACTTTTTAAAAACAGTTTTTAATTAATTATTTTATTTATGTACATTCCAAATGTCCTACTCTAGTCCATCCTCCCAGAGTTTATCACACTATCTCTCCTCCCCTTCACCTCTAAGGAAGTGCTTGCCTATTCCTGGGCATCCTCATTCCTGGGGCATCAAGACTCTAAAGGATGAGATGCATCCTTTCCCACTGAAGCCTGGCAAGGCAATCCTCTGCTACATATATGCCATGTGCTGTAGGCTTGAGTCAGCCTGTGTATGCTTCTTTGATTGGTGACATAGTCTCTGAGAGATCCCAGGGGTCCTGGTTAGTTGACACTGTTGGTCTTCCTATAGGATTGCCATCACTCTCAGTTCCTGTCCTCTGAGAGGCTCTACTGAAACAGATGCAGATACTTACAGCCAACCAATGGACCGAAATCAGGAACTCATATGGAAGAATTGAAGGAAGGATTGAAGGCTTTTACATTTTTTTTAAAAAAAAAAATCTATAGTACTTTCTAAATAGTGCTCAGTGTATTTTCTAATTAAAAAATTTTATTGTTCATGTGTGGAGAGATATCATTTGTAGTTTTGGATGACTTCTTTCTCTTATTTTAGTATATGGTTAGTACATCCTTCTGAGAAAATTTGGAAAATGTTCCAAGGACAGGTTTTCAAGATTTGATAATCTTTGAATGGTGTTAAATCCACTCATAAATATATGTAAGCCTTTTTTTTTCTTCCTTTCTAGGGATTCAAAAATAACTAGCTTGATATTTTTACATATTATAGTTTGTTAAGATTTTCTGAGTTTACTAAAATCAGTTTTAGGAATTATCCTTTGGATTTGTCCATTTTATCTATTGTGGCTGGCAGCTCTATTCACAGCATAATCATTGTGGCTCTATCTATCTATCTATCTATCTATCTATCTATCTATCTATCTATCTATTCGTCTGTCTGTCTGTCTATCTATCATCTATCAATCTACTTACCTACCTATTTATCATCTATCATCTATCCATCTATACAACGCTGTCTACTAGTTATATCTCTCTTTAATTCTTGACTTTAATAGCTTAATAAAAAATCTCATGTGCTTTAAAATAGCTCTAAAAAAGAGAAAAGAGAACAACTTCAAATGTATACATTTTTGGATTAACTTTCTCTTATCCTCTGTTTATGATTATTGCACATCTTTAATGCGGCTTTCTTTCCACGCACTACCTTTGTGCCACAGCTACTGATCCTGCTGAATTTCTATGTATTGTAGTTATGTAAACAAGGCACTGTTTCCCTTTTCATTCATCATTCTACATAAAGTTTATCAATTTTCTTTTCAATACTTTGGAGAATAAGTCTTTGAATTCCATTGATTTTTATCTATTGTCTTTATTTATCTATTTCAATACAAGTCATTTTTCCCTGCTTGTTTTATTTTAGATTTTGGTTGATCCCCCTAGTTAGTTTATTGATGTTTAGATTCTTTTCTTTTTATACAATATCTATCCTCAAACTAATTTTGTTGGTAAGGACGACCTTGAATTTTTGGGCATTGAACCCAGCACTCTGTGCATGTCATGTAAATGTGTTCTGCCAACTGAGCCATATCAAAGGCCCCAACTCTTCTTTCTTAAGTGATGTATTTATAGCTACAAAATTTCTGGTGAGTCTTCATTTTTCATTTTCTTTTTATATTTTATTTGGCTTCTTGTTTTGTTTTGATTTTTAACCAAGGTCTCACTGTGCAGCCCTGGCTGACCTGGATATCACAATATAGACCAAGCTGACCTCAAGCTCACAAAGATCAGCTTCCGTCTGCCTTCCCAGTGCTGTCATTAAAAGTGTACTCCATCACACCTGGCAAGTGAACACACATTTTTAAGTGCACAGTTTGTTGTGTGTTTGCTTTATCTTAAGCTATTTTTAAATTTTCTTTGTTTTATCCTTTTTAGTTCATTGGTTATTCAGAAAAAAATGGTGTTTGATTTCCACACAGCTACATTATTTTCCAGATATGAGTTACTGCTTTCTAATTTAATCCATTAAGTTATGATAAAAAAATATGCTTTCTGTGATTGCTTTCCTTTCTTTTTTTAATTAGAAATGCTTAGTTTTTCTTGCCTAGCATATGGTATAAGCAGATCTTGTTCCATTTGTACTGTAAAAGAAAGGATGTTCTACTATATGAAGTAGTATAGGGCACGGGTGTCTGGGTTATTTTTTATAATGCTCATTTTTCCCATTTCCTTGTTTGTGATGTGGCTAGTTTTATGACCTATTATTGAAACCGTGGCATTAATACTTCAATTAATACACTTTCTGGTTCTATCTTTAATTCTCATATTCTTATCTTCCCTTCACCTTAGGGTATTTTTTGTTAAACTTTGTAAACATAATAACATGGATGAATAGGCTCTTTTATCATGAAAACTACATCATGTCTAAAACTTTTTTTTTGTACTTTAAGCAAAGTAATGGTAGCCATCTCATCTGTTAATTTTTTTCATTTCTGGTTGTTGTTTGTATCTGTTTTGCCCATTCTTCTGTTTTCTCTCTGTATTGTTGATTCCAAACATGCTTGCTTTTAAAACCCCCACCCTGGTGATTTTCATCTTGTCTCAATTGATGGATTATGAAATTGATTTATAGCTGCCACTGTACTTTCTATTTCCTATGAGTTTATGTCCTTCTTTTAACTCTTTTTATCTTCTACATTACAACTGGTATTTTGTAGATATAATACACTAACTCCTTTAATCATTCTATTGGTATTTCAGAGTTATTTTCCTAAGGATTCCTCCAACTATACAGAACGTATCTTAAATTGCTGCAGTTGATTTCAGTTCCTATTTGGTCCTGGTGATGTACAATGATGATACTTTTGTATATAATTTTTATTCTACTATTGTTGTATATGTATTGTCTATATGTGAGAGGCAGTAATTTATGATGTCATTTGTCCCATTAAGAAGCAATTTTAAGCAAAGAGAACAACTATAAATTCATACAGCTTATGACATGAACCCTTGCATGCCCTGACTGTCCTCATTTCTTCCTTGAATACTTAACCTTGACTCACTTGCATCCTTGAGAATATTGTTTCTGAGTACCTTACAGAATGCAAACAACACAGAACAATACAATACACTACTCTACAAATCAGTCAAAGTTTAGAAGGAAAAATGAGCTTCTGTGTTATCTTGACTAATTCTCTGCATAGTGACAGTCACTGGGCCTTTCTGTTTCATCCTGTATATTTGAATTATAATCCCACATAATTCATTCTAATGTTTAAGAACTTCATTGCATAAAACAAGCAAGGTGCTCTCTCCTCAGTGACTTATGTTACTTTTATCTGGGAGTGTGTTTATTTTTAAATTTTCAGTGCTTATGTGTGGGAGTCCTGAATGGTGCTTAAATTCACATATACAGTGTTTATGTGAGGGTAAGTATAGTTGCCTCCCAAACATTCAGCACACATTTAAGGTGAAAATAGTCAATAGCCTCATTTGACTGGCACATATCTAACATAGAGACACTATCTAAGATGCACCTGGCTTCAGTATGATTTCAATTTCCAATAATACACACACACACGAACACGCATGCTCTCTCTCTCTCTCTCTCTCTCTCTCTCTCTCTCTCTCTCTCTCTCTCACACACACACACACACACACACACACACACACACACACATACACACATACACACGCATGCACACACACGTCCTTTTCAGTATTCATAACACCTTAGGACAGTATTAATATCTCTCCTGTCTACAGTGTACCACATACTGAATAGCTTCTCCATGTCTGAGCTGTTTCTTACCTAGGATAACCACAGTTCAGCCATTAAATTGTTTCAGTTCCACATATAATAAGATTACAAGGTGTTGCCTTCCTGCTTGACTTAATTCATTAATTAAAATGATTTCTTGACCCAGTTGTACTGTCGCAAATAACAGGATTTCCTCATTTTAAAGGTTGTGCAGTTTTTCTTTTTATACAAATACCAGACATTCTTTAATCCATTCACTCACTTCTGGACATATTGGTTGTTTCCATTTTGTAGCTCTTGTGAAGGCCACTGCCATAAACATAGAAGCATCTTAGCACAGATTACACTTTCTTTGGATAGATAGCTCATGGCAGGTTTGGGCTAATCATAGGATAGTTATATTTTTAATTTTTGAGCCCCCATTCAATCCTAATTATCTTTTCTTTCTAAGGAAGATTGTTTTTCCAAATATAAAATTCTTTGTTGAAAAGCTTATGTGTTCAGTGTTGTGTATGTCAACTTTCTTTCTTTATTTTTTTTTAATCTTTCTCTTTGTTGATGAGAAGTTAGCTGTTACTCTTGCTGGAGTCCCTCGTGTTTTATGAGTCACTTCTCTCTTACAGCCTTCAAGATGTTCTTTTTCTCCTTGGCTCTCATCAGGTTTTGTGTGGGTGTGAATCTCTTTGCAATTATCTTGTAGGAAAATTTTTAGTTTCTTGGATGTGTAGGTTAATGTGTTTCATCAGATGTCCATAGTTTTAACTCGTATTTCCTCAAATATTTTTTCTGACCCTTTCTCACTCCCTCATGCTCTCTCTCTCTCTCTCTCTCTTGATCTCTCTCTGTCTCTCTCTCTGTCTCTCTCTCTCCTCTCTCTCTCTCTCTCTTCATGCCCCTGTCTCTTCTACAATGTATTTGTTGAAGAGCATTCTCCTCACACATAAACATGGGTATTTTAACCATTTTAATGGAAATTTTCAGAAAGAGATTTCTCAGAATAGCAGAGATTGGCATATATTCCTCCTTTGTTGTCATTCACTTATTAACCATCATCAGCTTCATGTGCTGCTGTGACTACACTTGTAACAATTAACTAACCCATAACTATGTGTTCACATAATCAAATTCCTCAGTCTGCACTAGGGAACAGTCTTGGTGCTACATAGCTAATGGAATATGGCACTTACCACTATAAATCTCACCATTTCACTGGCCCAGGAAATCTCTGTGCTTCTCTTAGACATCCCTCTTAGAAAGTCGTCTAGTCATCCATACTAACACCTGACAGTGCTTGTCTCTCTACCATCAATTTTTACAATGCTATATAATTGAATATGCAGTAGTAGTTCATGGTCCCTCCACAAAGACTTCTTTTGCTTTTTTTTTTGTTTTTTTTCATAAGTGACAGTTCATTTCTTCATAGCATTCTGGATAATAGCCCACAGTCTAGATTTACCTCTTTGCTTATCTATTCCTTTATAGAATCTCACGTTAGTTGCATCTTAGATTTTAGCAATTATGAACAAAACTACTGTAAGCATCCAGGTGCAGGTTTTGTGTAGACATGCTCTTTATTTGTGTGAATGGAATCTAGAGAATGCAATTGCTGGGGCATATACTAAGAATATTTTTATTTCGTGAGAAATTATGAGAAACGTATGGCTCTGTTCCAAAGTGGCTATGCCATCTTGTGTTCATGTCAGTTTTGAATTTATTTGAATTTATTAATTCCACATTCTTGGTGTTGTCAGTGTCTGAAATTTGGCTATTTAAAAAGGTTTACAGCATTATCTCACTATTGCCTGACTTTTTGGGACACATGAATAAATATCATAGCAACGACAGACCAATTAAACTATGCTATCAAATGTAGCCTAGTGAACCAGAGTATATATTGTTCTTGGAGGACCATGATGACCCAAGGCAGCCACACTACTTGGAAATCTAGCCTTTCACATGGAATCATGAAAGCAGCAACCCTGGCACTCCATGTGCTTCTTGCAGATTGCTCAGTTGGCTGGAGAATCTTTTCTCCTAAGCAACTGTTGCTGCTTATATAATATTGGAGAGAAGTCTTGGGAATCACACAGCATTCTGGCTTTTCTTGGCCTGGTACATGTAGGAGCTTCTTTTACCCCTATGGGAGGGAATTGTTTCAATTCTGAAGAAATTAGCATATAACACATTTTGTTCTTTACACGTCCGATTTATTTCTTTATGGCAGGTTAAGCAACTTTTGTGTGTTTACGTATTCTATGATTATATTCTTTGATGAACTGTTCCTATGAAGGTCTTTTGCCCATTTGCAAATTAGGTTATCTGGTTCTTATTGTTGAGTGTTGAAAGTACACTTTGAAGGGCTGTCCTCTATAAGGTGGGTCTTGGGCAAGTGTTTTTGGGAGTCTAAAACTTATCTTCTGTTTTGACCTATTTTGTGAAGCAGAAATCTTTAGTCAGAGGAATCCTGCTTGTTAACTATTTCTTACATGCACAATGACAGTGAGCCTGCAACCACCACTTTACTCAACTACCATAATACTAACCTCACTCTTAAGTATTTATCCTTATACCACAGACAAGTGTAGTTCTCCCACTCGTCAAAGAACCTACCTTTTGCAACAGAAAGAGATCATTGCAGAAAACTACAACTGATCAAAATACAGAAAACAAGAGAGCATGTGTTGCTTGTTCTCAACTGATACATCTATAATACAAGTCCTGAACCTGGGATCATTTCATAAGAGAGGCAGAAATAACCAAAGAGCTGGAGGAACAGGAAGTTTCCTATGAGTTATGTCTTCTAGAAATGTCAAAGAGGCTATATCTATGAAGTCTCATTGTCACAATTGCCATAACAAGGCCTGAGTGATGACAGGATGATGACAGGATGGTCATGCTAACACAGAAGGAAGAAAGCTCACAGGATATCAGTACTAGACAAATAACTATGGTCAACTGGGAAATACTGGGATTCAAAGAACATTCTTTCCAATGTTTGTTTCCAATGAACGGACCTCCAATGGACTATCTAATACTAAGTATTCAGCCCTGAGATAATAAGTATACAGACAACACCCTAAGAACAGAATAAGTAGCATTTATATATTTAGAAATGTATGTGTGCATATGCATGTGTGTGTGTGCCTGTGCATGTAAATGTGTGTTTCTCTCTGTGTGTACTACAAAGAAAATCAGTCATGAATTTGAAAGAGAGCAAGGGGTGTTGGAGAGATGTTAACACCTTTGATTTTCTTCATTGTTTTTTTTATATTCTGTGGCTTCTTGAGAAGGTACCTTGATTTTATTTTTCTAGTTGAGATGAGTCAGGTGATCATATGACAGTGACAAATTCTGCGTACTGACCCAGCAATGACAAGTTTTATATACAAATAGTCATGCTAGAGACACAGTCTCTGGAGAACACTGATCATAATGGTATCAGTGATTTTCCTGTGTGGCAGTGTCTCTCAACTTCTTAGCAAATGCCACATATTCTATGTCATTTTATTTATATGCTTAAACTATAATTCAAAATACCTAGTTATCATTGAAAATTACATATACATATATGTATAAAATGTATATTATATATATATATATATAAACTCATATATATACATATATATAAACTCATATATATACATATATATAAACTCATACATATACATATACATATACATATACACATACACATACACATACACATACACATACACATACACATATACATACACATATATGTTTAAAATGTATGTTATATATATATACTCATATATATACATATATATATATATAAACTCGTACATATACATACACATACACATATACATCATATACATATACATATACATCATATACACATACACATACACATACACATACACATACACATACACATACA
>JADRCG010010537.1:605064-661180 GCA_019844195.1 Rhabdomys dilectus | reverse complement strand
GTGTGTGTGTGTGTGTGTGTGTGTGTGTGTGTGTGTGTGTGTGTAGGGGGAAGACACATTACATGGTGCACTGTGGACGTCAGAGTACTTCCCGGATCAGGGGTGTTCTCTCCCTCCACCATGTGGGTCCTGAGATTAAATTCAGGTTGTCTTGGTACACACACCTTTATCTACTGAGCTATCTCACAGACCCAGATTTTTTTGTTTGTTTTTAAAAGAAGATTTACTTTTATTTTATATGCGTGGGTGTTTGTGTGCATGTGTCTGTGTACCATATGCATGCTTTATACCCCCAGAGGCCAGTAGAGGGCGTTAGATCTCCTTCTGATTGTTGTCTCGGACAGTTGTTAGCTGCCATGTGGGTGCTGTGTTGAGCCCTTGTCCTTTGGAAGGACATCTAGTGCTCTTGACCATTGAGCCATCTCTGTAGTCCTAGCTTTTTTTGTTTTGTTTTTGAAATTGAGTTCTGTTCTGTATTCCATAGCTTTGAACTTAACTATGTAGCTCAGACTGGACGCCAACTCACAGGAACTCTCCTGCTTCAGCCTCCGGGTTCTGGGATTACAGACATGTGCCAACTGACACGACGCATAGCTTCTTACGTTTCTTTAAAACTTAAAGCAGTCAGACTTAAAAAAAAAAAAAAAAAAACAAGCAGAGCCACTGGGAAGAGGGGCTGACAGGACTGTGCCCCAGCCCCATATCCTCCAGCGTGCTTCTTCTATCTCCCGGCCCTCTCTCAGGCGCTGCTGCTGCTGGGGGCCGCCGCCCTGGCCTGCCTGGCCCTAGACCTCCTCTTCCTGCTCTTCTATTCCTTCTGGCTATGCTGCCGGAGGAGGAAGACAGATGAGCACCTTGAGGCAGACTGTTGCTGCACCGCCTGGTGCGTCATCATTGCCACATTGGTGTGCAGGTGAGCTGGAGAGGCCTTCACCAGGCCTGAGACTTGTTCCAGAGGGAGGGGCCGGAGAGCTCCACGTGGAGGCGGGTGAGGGCGTGGTCGGGAGAGGGTAGGAGGGGCTGGGAGGGGCTGGGCGGGGCCAGAAGATAGGTGGGACTCAGGGCTTGGAGGACAGGGTAGGGTCAGGAAAGAAGCAGAGACAATAAAACTGTAGAATGTAGGGTAGGGGTAAGGAGATTGGGGGCCACGCCTGGGCTGATGGGAAGGCTCGGCTGTAAGCTCCGCATCCAATGGTTCTGCCTTCCCTAGCGCGGGCATCGCAGTGGGATTCTACGGCAACGGGGAGACCAGTGATGGCGTTCATCGAGCCACCTACTCACTCCGCCATGCCAACCGCACAGTGGCAGGGGTCCAGGACCGCGTGAGTAGCTGGCTGGGGAGCGTCCTGTGTGTTCTAGAACCTTCTGTGTGTATCTGGTAGTACAGGTGACAGCTCTGCACCTGGCCCCAGCTTATATTGCTCCTCTCGAAGGTGTGGGACACGGCTGCGGCCCTGAACCGTACAGCGGAGCCCAACCTGCAGAACCTGGAGAGGCAGCTGGCTGGGCGGCAGGAGCCACTGAGGGCTGTGCAGCGGCTGCAGACCCTGCTGGGGACACTCCTGGGCTACACCGCTGCCATCCCCTTTTGGAGGAACCCTGGAGTATCGCTGGAGGTGCTGGCTGAGCAGGTGGACCTCTATGACTGGTATAGGTGCGCCTAGCTTCTTTCCCGCCTTCCTGCCACGGGCCACCCCACTTGAGGAGAGCATCGTCCTCCTGGGACTGCTTTCTACCTGGTCCCTGAGGCCTTATAGGTTGACAGTCATAGCAAGAATCCTCGTGAGAGGAGGTGCTGTCTTCTTCAAGAACTGATGTCAAGTCAGGCTTGGTGGTGTACAGCTGTGATCACTGGGGCAGCTAAGGCTAAGGGGTTGGGAGCACCAGGCCAGCCTGGGCTAAATAGCAAGACCCTGCCAAAAAAGACACAAGTCCCAGGCTGTTCACCTATATCCACGCCTGGCTTAGCCTGTGTGTGTCCACAGGTGGCTGGGGTACCTGGGCCTGCTTTTGTTTGATGTCATCATCTGCCTCCTGGTGCTGGTGGGCCTCATCCGAAGCTCTAAGGGAATCTTGGTTGGGTGAGTCAGAGGGGAAGGTGGGCCCTGTGGATCCAAGGATAGAGGGGTGGGGTGAGATGGGGTAACATAGCCCTGTCTCCTCTCCGATGATGAGACTCACGAAGCTCTGGCCATGAGGATCTCTCTAAGAGCAGCCTTCCCATCCCTGGAATGCCACACTGCTGTGACCTGCTGTGACCAGTGTCACGAACCACTCTCCTGTTTATGGTCATTAGATATGCACCTCCCTTAGAGCCCCCACAGGGTACTTACAGGCCACCTGTCCGGGTCTTGAAGTGGTGGAGGGGACACCAGGCATCCTGGCTGGATTCCAGCTCTGCTGTTTACCATGTCAGCCACCTTGAGCAAGTGACCCACGGGTGCTAAACCCGTCTGCTCTGAAAGGATGACAGCTTACCAATGGGGAGGCTGCAGGTGACATCACTGTTCTTCCTGAGCAGTCACCTCTCAGTCACTATGGATCTGGCACTGCTGAGCCCCGAGAACCCTCCAACCCCTGCCAGTGTCACCTACAAGCCTCACAAGGATAGCTGCACTGAGCTCAGGGTCAGGTTGACAGTGCTGAGGCAGAGTCCGAGCATTCTGCAATGTGCGACACACCCACGGAGCGCCAGGAGAAGGGCAGAGGCCCACCAGAGTAAAGGATGCTTCCACACTGGGGGAGGAAGTGCAGTGCGTGTTAGCATGCAGGCCTGTGGTTGGGTGGTGTGGAGAGGAGCAGAGAGGCCCCGTGTGGCTGGAGCAGGCCTGAGGGAGGGAGGAGCCAGCCATGCAAAGGAGCGGGTGCTGTTGGCATAGTTGTAGGACTTGGTGTGATTATGACTTCTTATAAATAGTATGTACCTAGGGTGTCCCTGTGTCCCTGGATCTTCTAGCTAAGCCCAGGCTGCTCACTTGTCTGCAGTTATGGGTTGAGTCCCATGTCAGCCAGGAAGAACATTTGTCCAGGTCCCGGGCCTTGAGTAGCTCTGAGACCGGGCCATAGAATGGACTGCCCTGTGTGTATCAGACCCCTCAGGCCCAGGCTCTGGGGGCCTGGCAGTCTGTACTGCAGCTGTGTGTGTGGCATGTCCCCTATTCCCAGCCTGACTGGCCTTCTTTGCCCCATAAGGGTCTGCTTGCTGGGTGTCTTGGCCCTGGTCATCAGCTGGGGTGCGCTGGGCTTGGAGCTGGCCGTGTCTGTGGTGAGTGGCGGGGGCCCAGGAATTATCGTCCGATGGGCTTTAGTGGGGAGGAGAGGAAGCCATACTCATAAGATCTCATCTTACCCTGGGTCACACAAATTCATGTTTCCTATATTGCACTCTGTCCCTGGAATAAATGTCGTGCCCTGGGGAGCAGAGTCTCCCTGAGAACTCTGGGTGGGCCTGGCTTCCCTCTGAGGCCTAGCTTGGTCACCAGCCCTTTCTTGCCTCACCCACCTCAGGGCTCCAGCGACTTCTGCGTAGACCCTGACACCTTTGTGACCAAGATGGTGGAGGAGCACTCAGTGCTGAGTGGAGGTGAGTCCATGGTTATGCGTGGGACTGGAATGAACTAGGGCAGACAGCAAGGTGGAAAAGGCTGAGCACCTCTTGCCCTCACAGGTCTCTGACCTTAGGGAGGCGTGGTACAGGCCAGGAAGCCAGTGCCCCAGGCTACTTCCTAGTAAGCAGCCAGGGGGAAGACACACTTGCTAACAGGAGGCTGCACTTCTAGTGATGTCCCAGACAGATTGGGAACAGAGAGGGTGGGAAGCCAAAGGCTGAGCCACAGCTGGGAGTGTGGTGGCTTTCATGTGGTGGGGAAGAAAGGGACAGGCCCAAGTCATGATGCGGTATCCTTGTAAAAGCGTTCTGAGGTTGGGCACAGCACACACCGGAATCCTAGGATTCAGGAGGCGATATCCGTAGGATCTTGAGATCCAGGCTCAACCTGGGTGAGACTCTCAAAAAGCACAAAAGCATAAAATAAACAAACCATCCCGAGGCTGCTGACTGACAAGAAGAAGGAAGAAGCTGTTGGAGAACCATAGGCCCCAGACAGTGGAGGCTTGAACAGTGGAAGTGTGCAGGGGCATTCCCTTGAGGTGGGACCAGCAGGACTTCTGAGCACTGGCTGCAAGGAGAGAGTGAGGAGCCATGGCCCCGGCCCTGCAGCCCCTGCATCTCTAGAAACCTAATGGGACGCAGAACCTACAGCTGAGTGTGGGTACTGGGACCTTATTCCACCCAGAGCTCCAGAGCAGGAAGACCCCCGCTCCAAGGACAAGGTCTTGGCTCAGCCTCACACACATGCAAACACACATGTCTGTGTGTGCGAATGTATTTACATACAAGTATGCAGACGTACATGCATGCAGACATGCACCATTTGCAAGCATTGGCACAATGTAGACAGACACCCAGACACAAGCAGGCACGCTTGAGGACAATGGGAATGCATGCAGTTGCATGCAAACATAGACGGGACCTGCGCTCGCTCAGCTCCCTCCCTCTCTTCACAGACATTTTGCAATACTACTTGGCTTGCTCGCCCCGTGCCACCAACCCTTTCCAGCAGGTGAGAGCCAAGCTGGTCCTGGGTGGCCAAGGCCAGAGTCACAGGGTATGAGGAGAGGCTGAAAGAGCCATGGGCCCAGCCTCTAAGCCCAGATATCTGAAGCTGCTAGCCCCTTAGGCTCTGCAGACCCAGTGTGGGGGTGCTAATCTGTTGCCCCATCCCGTGATGACCTATGTGATGGGGGAATCCTTGGGATGCCTTTCATTCTTTGGGGGTTCCCTCAGTAGGACAGAAGCTAGCTGACTGGTGGATATGAGCGGGTATGGGAGGAGCCCTGGGGGACACCTGTAGAATGCCCTCAGTGGTGGCATTTGAAGAGTTTGGCACTCCAAGCTAGCCATATCCCATACCCCCGTTACGTTAGTGGGGTGAGGGTACCCTTGCATCCTGAAGATACATTTCTACTGAGAATGCTCTGTTTTGCTCTCTCAAGTGAGGGCAGGCCTTTGTTACCACCTCGGGTGTGTATTTTGTCCCCTGTGTTGACACCTTCAGGGAGGGTGTTCTGTAGCCTGCAGGGTAGAGTCAGGCATAACTGGCCCACTTGAGGCCTTGAGGGCTGCCCATGTTGGGAGGGCTGGGGCAGGAGGAGCGGCTGGCAGACACTGGATTCCACACTTCTCTATGGAGCAGAAGCTGTCGGGCAGCCACAAGGCTCTGGTGGAAATGCAAGATGTCGTCACTGAGCTGCTGAGGAGTGTCCCCCGGGAGCACCCAGCCACTAAGGTGAGGGGGCTGTGGGCAAGGGTGGCCCTGACTGCTGGGAACCCGGGGATCTGGCTTGCTCCCCTTCTTCTTACTCTCCCTCCTTTTCCCTGGACATTTCCCACAGATTTATAAAATATTTGAGAGGCTGGTGAGGTGGCTCAAAATGGAAAGGGTCTCTACCGCCCAGCCTTACAACCTGAGTTCAGTCCCAGAGACCCACATGGCGGACAGAAAGAAGTGATTCCTACATGTTGTCTTTTAACCTTCATGTACTTCCTGTGGCGTGCTTATACACATAGCATGTGCTTCCTGTGGCGTGCTTATACACACAGCACACACACCACAGAAAATGTAGTGAAATGTTTTTGTTCTGTATACCAAAAAGTAATACAACCTTGGCATAGTGACATGGCTGTAATCATAGGAATCAGGAGACTGAGGCAAGATCTTGAATTCCTGGCTAACCTGGGCTACATGGCCAACCCCATCTCAAAAAAGCAAGGCCTAGCTGGGTATTGTGGCACACACCTGACTCTCTGTGAACCCTAGGGAAGGATCTGGCCTTCTAGGACAATCTCGGCTGCATAGAGAGTAAGAGTCTAGCCTGGGCTCCAGTGAGACCCTATGACTCACTAGCTTGGTGGTAAAGTGCTTGCCAGGCATATGTCAGCCTCTGGATTCCATCCCACACTGCAAAAAAGAAAAGCTTTCCCTCTGAACTGTGACTCTCCGAGGTTCTGGGTTGCGCCTTTAGCCCATGGTGGACACAATTCAGTCCATCACTCCAGGGCCTTTCTGTTTCCCTAGCACAAACTCCCTGATCATAGGTGAGGTGGCATGTTCCTTTAGTGCCAGCACTCGAAGGCAGGATCAGGTGGATCTTTGTGAGTTCAAGGATAGCCAAGGCTACATAGTAAGACCCTGTCTTCAACAAAAACAGGGAAGGCTCATTACACAGTAATACTCCTGCCTGTGCTTCTGAGGGCTGCTGGGTTGTCTGCCACAACCAGCCTAAAATACGGCTATGTGCATGGGTGTTTTGTCTGTGTGTGTGTGTGTGTGTGTACACCATATGTGCATATGTGTACTTGGTTTCTGTACAGGCCAGAGGACATCAGATCCTCTAGAACTAGAGTCACAGACAATTATGAGGTACCATGTAGGTGCTGAAAATCCAACCTGAGTTCTCTAGAAGGGCAGCCAGTGCTCTTAACTGTTGGGCCATTTTTTTTTCTACCGCCTAAAATAAGATTTTTAAGAGTAGAATGGCCCAGTCAGTGACACATAGTGAGTGAGTTTCTTCTCTGTCAGTGAGGCAAATCTAGCCAG
Source organism: Rhabdomys dilectus (assembly GCA_019844195.1). Classification (NCBI taxonomy): domain Eukaryota; kingdom Metazoa; phylum Chordata; class Mammalia; order Rodentia; family Muridae; genus Rhabdomys; species Rhabdomys dilectus. The sequence continues at coordinate 654,521 of JADRCG010010537.1, read as the reverse complement.
GTATGGTACTATGCACCTCCAATCCTGGCACTGAAGAGGCTGAGGCAGGAGGATTATGAATTTGAAACCACTTATAGCAAGACTTTCTTTTCTTTCTTTTTCTTTTTTTTTTTTTTTTTTGGTTTTTCCGCGACAGGGTTTCTCTGTGTAGTTCTGGCTGTCCTGGAACTCACTCTGTAGACCAGGCTGGCCTCAAACTCAGAAATCCACCTACCTCTGCCTCCCAAGTGCTGGGATTAAAGGCGTGTGCCACCACCGCCTGGCAGCAAGACTCTTGACAAAAGTAGTTAAATGCCTTCTTGGCAGTGACCATATTGGACACGTATCTGTAGGTTCCCTGGTCCCTCTGTTTCCAAGGCACAGGACCCAGACTTGCCATTTCTGAAAACCCTAGTGGGGCTGTATAGGGACGGGTTCAGAAGATGGTTTCCTAGTTCTGAGATGGAAGGACCGTGGGGTCAGGGGGACCATAGCTCCTTGGGGTCTTCCCAGTCATTATGCTAACGTCAGTGATGTTGGAACTCTCCTCCCCAGGATCCCTTGCTCCGAGTCCAGGAGGTGCTAAATGGCACGGAAGTGAATCTGCAGCACCTCACCGCCCTGGTGGACTGCCGCAGCTTGCACCTGGTAAGGCCACTGGGCAGCTGGGGGCGGGGAGGAGGGGAGCCAGCAGAAAGAGATGGGTGGTCCTTGGGATGCTGCTGGGTCTTCTACCCCACCTCATATAAGGGACATCCAGCGTGGCCTAGAGCTCATCTCTCCACCTGTCGTCAATTCTCCTGCCCCGGTTTTGTGTCCTTTTCTCCTGCTCAGGACTATGTGCAGGCACTGACAGGCTTCTGCTACGATGGTGTGGAGGGCCTCATCTACCTGGCCCTGTTCTCCTTTGTCACGGCCCTCATGTTCAGCTCCATCGTCTGCAGCATCCCACACACTTGGCAACAGAAGAGGTGAGGTTTTCTCTGGGGTCCAGGGCTTGGAGGTGAGAGGTGTGCACTTCCTCACCTCCTAATACTTTCCAGGCCTCTGAAGCACCTTGGCGGCTGCCTGCTGTGAGGTGAGCCTGTGGTGAGGGTAGAGATGATGGAGACAGGTGTCCATCCTGTGCAGGCGAGAGTAAAGCCGGCCTCTCCTGCCCCCTTGTGTTAGCTTTATGCCCTACACCCTGAAGACTGCAGCGGGGCCTGTCTTCCACAATCCCAGGGACAGATGTGCACAGCTGTGGGCAGCAAGGACTTGGCTTCTGCAGTAGGATGTTCTGGTGGTCATATCCTACTGGGGACCCAGGTGGGGCTCCTGTGTCTTTGTCTTTGAAGTCAGGAGTCCTCATGGCCCCCGCCTCATTTTCCTCAGCATAAAACTAGGTTGAGGAGATGGAGAGTCAGGCTTCCTTCCATGTTGCAGCTCCCAGACCTCTCCCCTCCCTCCACTGGGACCAAGTATGTCAGCTCAGGCTTGTCCCCGGTGCCTGTGCTGTTCTTCTGTTCCCTTTGATGGGAATGGAGTCAGTGATGGTGAGGAGGGTTGTAATGGCTGGATGTGGTGACGCATAGCTTTAACCCTGTGATGGCTGGACGTGGTGACGCATAGCTCTAACCCCAGCACTGGGGAGGCAGAGGAGGCAGGTGGATCTCTGTGAGTTTGAGGCCGGCCTGAACTGCATAGAATTAATTCTAGGACAACCAGGACTATAAAGAGAAAATTTACCTCAAAATACACAGAGAAACAGCTGGATGGTGGTGGCATGTGTTTGTGCAGAGGCAGGGGGATCTCTGACTTTGAGGCCACCTCAGTCAGTAGAGTGAGTTCCAGGATAGCCAGGGCTACACAGAGAAACCCTGTCTCTAAAAACCAACTCAACTAACCAGTCAACCAAAAAAACCCAAATGGAAAAACAAAAGCAAGGTAGTGGGGTGGGGGTGTGAAGGTGGGGGGCGGTCTGTGGTGCCATTTCTGAGGATGGTGTTTGAGGTGGGGCTGTGGATGCATGCAGAGGTGATGGTACCTGCTGCTCATGAAATGAGGGTGGTTATGGGGCAGTAATTATTCCCATGAAGGCAGAGGGGTCGTGCTGGGGACTGGTGATGGCCATGGTAGCAGTTGTGGCGGCGGCGGCGGTGGTGGTGGTGGTGGTGAAGGGGTGAAGGGTAGTGAAGGGTAGTGGTCATGGTGACGACAGGGATGGTGAGTGGTGATAGCTGTAATGAGTGGTGATGGCGGTGGTGGTAATGTTTACAGTTGTGATGTGATTTTGGTTACAATGGAGATGCTGGGGACCATGGCAAACATCACGGTGATACTGAGGATAGGGTATGTGGAGCTGGAGCAATGGCTCGGGGTGAAGAGTGCACACTCCTCTTACAGAGGACCCATGCTTAGTTCCGAGCACGCTGGTCAGCTAACAATTGCTTGAACTCTGGCTCCTAGGGAACCAGCGCCCTCTACTGGTCACCACGAGCACCTGCACGCAGGTTCATAGACTCCCCACACAAGTGCACAGAATTAAAAGTAAAAATTACCCTCTTTTTAAAGGGCCACATATTGGGAGTCAGGTGAGAGCTGTGTGTGAGGTTCCTGCATGGCTCAGGTGTGACCATGCCAGCGACTCACACTGTCCCTCCTGAGTGCTTCCCGTCTACCCAGTAGCCCAGACTTGCATTCTATGTGGGCCAGCAGAGCACACGGTTCTCCGGAACAACATAAGCCTGGCCCACAGCCACTGACATGGAGCAGAGGGTGGGAAGCCAGTGGGGGGCAGAGCAGGTCACCTCAGGCCACCCAAGGTTGAGGACAGGCCCTGCAAAGCCAGAAGAGAACAGCATAGCCCAAGCAAAGGTGCAGTGCTGGACGCCACCTCAGAGGACAAAGATGACCAGCTCATAACCCTGCCATGCATCCATCCCCCAGACTAAAGACGCTAAGCCTGTGCTGTCCCTCCCCACAGAGGCCCTGATGAGGATGGAGAAGAGGAGACTGCCCCAGGGCCGCGGCAGGCACATGACAGCCTTTACCGAGTGCACATGCCCAGTTTGTACAGCTGCGGAAGCAGCTACGGCAGTGAAGCCAGCATCCCAGCCGCTGCCCACACTGTCAGCAATGCCCCGGTCACGGAGTACATGTGAGTTGTGGAGGTCGGGACAGGGACCATGCACAGACTCGGTTGGGGAGCCTGCGCAGTCAGGCTTGGTGGATGGGAGGCAGGTGCAAGGTCTGCATAGCTGCACGGAGGTGCTGGGGGGTGCGGGGGTGGGGGGTGCGGTGGCTTCATCAAGGCTGGGCAGCCAGGGCTTCAAGTGGAATGGCCTGGCACTAACCTGTGACTAGGTGAACCCAGTCAAAAGCCATGGGGGGGGAAGGCACATGGCCAGGTGGAGGGTGTTTTGTGTGCCTTTGTGGTAGGCTGGGAACCTGGTGGGAGGTAGGCTCTGACTGTGCCAGGGAGGCTGGCATGCACTGAGGACTGTTCTGAGCTTGATACTGTAAAGATAACATTGGCAGAGCTGGTCAGGCCTGGGACCTGTCTGGCTCTGCGTATTCACACCAGTGATCCCATCACTCAGTAGGTAGAGGCAGGAGGATCAGGAGGTTAAGGTCATCCTTGGCAACATAAGGCCAGCCTGGGCTACATGAGACCCTATCTAAACCAAACCAAACCAGTAACAAATACCCTCAAAGCAACAACAGAAAGATGGGCCCCTTCCCCCAGAGTAAGGACCATGTGGCCCTGACTGTTCATGTGCTCTCTCTCCCCTCCCACTCAGGAGCCAGAATGCCAATTTCCAGAATCCCCGCTGTGAGAACACCCCCCTCATTGGGCGCGAGTCCCCACCGCCCTCAGTAAGTCTCAGGGCAGGAGGGTGGATGGGAAGACTCTTGGGCTTGAGGGCTCTGCCTGTCTGCCGCCATGGTACCCTGGGATGGCTCTCACAGACTGCCTGGGCTCTTGAGAAAGCTGTGGGCCTGAATAAATGGGGCTGGGTAGGTCCTGCAGCTCGCACCAGCCTTGAGGAGCCTGGGGGTCAATGTGGAGAGCCTCTGGGTCCTGCTGCCCGGCAGCTCAGCCCTTGGTTCTTTCTCGAGATGAGCAGGCAGCCAGCAGGACCCCAGAACTCTTTTCCCACCTTTCCCCTGGACTTTTCAATGCCTTGGCCTGGCAGCTTCACCATTAAAGCTGGCCTTGCCTCCTCCCTTTCTCCCTCCCTGTTCCTCCCTTCTCTTCATCCTTACCTCCTCCTCCCTCCTCACACTCCTCCTCCTTCCTCTCACCCTCCTCCTCTTCTCCCTCCTTTTCCTCTCTCCTCCTCTTCTCACCCTCCTCCCTCCTCCTCTCACACTCCTCCCTCTTCTCACACTCCTCCTCTTCCCTCCTCTTATTTCTCTTCCCTATTCTTCCTCTCCTCCTCCTCCTCTCTCCTTCCCTCCTTCTTTCACCCTCCTCCTCCCTTCTCTTACCCTCCTCTTCCCTCCTTCTCTTACACTCTTCCTCCTCTTCTTCCCTCCTCCTCTCACCCTCCTCCCTCTTCCTCTCACTCTCCTCCTTTCTTCTCCCTCTTCCCTCCTGTCACCCTTCCTCCTGTCTCTGTCCTCACTTCTCTTTCCTTCCTTCTGTTTTTCTCCTCCCTCCCTCCCTTCTTACCTTTTCCCCTGCCTTGCTTCCTTTGTCTCCCTAAACATCCACCCATGTCTCAGCCCCAGGCTGTTGTAGCCCAGGCCTGATGTCCTTTCCAAGTGAGATGTAGACAGAAGGATCAGGGTAGATTTGTTGCCAAAGAGGTGCTGTTGGAAATGTGGGGCCCTGGGGCTTCCCTGAGGGCTGGGCCGTGAGGGCCTAAGAGGCTGAAGTCCACTGCTCTAGGAACACCCACCGTGTGTCAGACACATCGTCCAATAGCCCCTAGCGCAGGGCGGGGCTGGGATGCCCAGGACCTGGACCAGGGACCGTCAGGCCTCTGTGTCATATTCGACTGCCCTCACCCTTGGCCCTCTGGTCTCATGGTCCACTTGGGGCCGGCCACGCCTGGCGTTGAGGATACCCCTCTCTCTCTCTCTCTCCTGCATCCCTCCCACCCTGGGCCCTCCTAGCGCTACCTGGCTGCCCTGGACTCTGGCAGCCATGCAGGCTGGCAATTTAAACCCATGGACAGCGCCCGAACACTGTGGTAGCTGTACCCTCAGAGTGACAGGTACTGACCCGCCCAGCCCCCATCCCGCACGGCTGTCCGCCTGTACCTCCATGCCTTGCACCCTCTGCTCACCGTCCTCCACCCACTCTTTGGGGGTCTGGAGGCCTCTAAAGTGGTCCTGAGCCCACTGATGTCACAGGGAACCCCGCTCCAGGCTTGACTCCCTCATCAGCTGCAGGTGGCCCAGCCCATCTTGTCACTTCCATCCAGGCCCCTGTGGGCGTCTGACTTTGGATGCAGAGCTGGGTCCCTGGGTATGTGGTCCTGCATGTTGACCCATGCACAGGGGACACACAGATGTGCTCATATGGGTGTGAACTTTTATCCCCTGTCCCCATGCCTGCTTGGGCTCCTCCAGGCCTCTCTGGTCTACCACCTCCCGTCCCATCCCACCAGTTGTCCCATCCCAGCCCTCTGTTCCTTGTCACCTCTGCATGTCCATGGAATGACATGGCTCTGGGCCCCTGCTCCTCCCATCTCTGCACCATGGCCGCCTCATAGGCTGCTTGCAACCTTAAACTTAGAATGTTTCAGGAAAGCACTCAGGACCCTGGGAGCATTGTCTCTCTCATCTGGGAACTGTGGAGCCAGCCTGTGCTCCCTGGGGTGGGGTGGGTGGGGGTCGACCTGCCTGGTCTTCTGAGTGCTGGTGACGTTTGTCGCTGTCTCAGGCATGCAAACTCGTTGCACACTGCCTGGCCTTGGCACATGCTTGGAGGCGTGTTCCTCTGCAAATAGACACACACACACACACACACACACACACACACACACACGCGCGCGCACACACGCATGTATGCACATACTGCCCAAACCTTCACGCCTGTGGTGTTAAAGTGGCCAAGATGTGTAGGCAGAACCAGGCAGTCACCTCTGTCCCGAGTCACACATCTTTTAGTTAGTTTTTCCATCCATGGGTAGGGCAGAGCCACTCTAGCCTGAAGTGCCCCCATCTCCTGGGGGTGGTGGAGATGAATGGCTGGGGAGGTGGACTCAGCAGCTGTGGTCTGTGGCTTAAGCCCTTGCCTTGACCCAGGGCACAGCTCTGAGGCAGAGGTATGGGGTGGGGCTTGTGTGGCCTTCCTGTTCTCGGCTTGTGTGGTGCATTCAGAGCCTTTGAGCTGAACTATCAGAGGAGGCAAGGGTCTGACTGATGTACTTCACTGGGAAGGGAGCTTGCCTCTGTGGTCCAGCCTTGGCTACAGAGGCTGGCCTCTGTACTCTCGATATCATCACTTCCTGATCTGTACTCGGTCCTTGGTCCAGCCCTGGGCCAGTGGCCTCTTAGGATTCTGCCAACCATGCTCTCCACTGCTGTATTCTACCCCCCAAGGGTTGGCTGTGGCTCACCCTGCCAAGGACCACATCAAAGAGGCTGCTGGCTGCTCAGCCCTGGCTAGGAACCCACCTGACCTTGCTCCCTCCTTCCCTCTCTCCTCCAGTACACCTCCAGCATGAGAGCCAAATACCTCGCCACGAGCCAGCCTCGCCCCGACTCCAGCAGCAGCGGGCACTAGACCGCGCACCGGCCAGCATCTGCCCCCACGTGCCAATGCCCCACCCTTCCTATGCCAGCACTGCTGCTTCCACCCTGCCGGACCCTCCGCAAGCCGCACCGGGCCAGCCCTAGGCACACCTGAAGGTCCCGCTATCCCCACCCTGCAGGAGACATGGAGGTGCCCAGCATGAGCTCCGGGCCAGCCTGAGAAGTGAGGCTTCTGGGGCACTCGCCTGGACAGACGCTGCCACCAACAACCTGACCCTGCCTGCCTCCGTCTCCCCTGCTCTTCTGTCCTCTTGGGCTCCCTGAACCCTGCTCTGTGCCAGGTGCTTCCACCCATTTTCCTTCTACAGGTGACCCTTCACGCTGTCCCGTGCACTCTGGGCGCTCCCCTCCCTCCAGCTGCACCAAGCCTTTTCTGGTACTGCCCTAGCCGCTGACACTTCGGAGGACCACGTCTCCATTCACAGGCAGTGGACCCTGTGCCTAGCGCCCACCTTCTCATCACTAACGGCCCCTTCACACACTCATCTTTGCAATGTCCGGCACCTGCCTCCTCTTATCCACCCAGCTTACATGGCTCTTCCTGTCGGTTCTCAGCTGCCTCCAGGGTGGGGCTCTTCCTACACCTCCTCCCCACACGACTCTCCCTCTGCACCCAGCCAGCCCTCCTAGACAGCAGGGGCCATGCAGAGTCCAGGTCACCCCCTGGCCTCTCAGTGCTGGCCACCTTCTTGGTGCCAAAACCTCTTTCCCATTCATTCCCGAAGAGTGGCAGCTTCTTCGTCCCCTTTGGTTTTTGCACTGACCATATTTGTCATCTCCAGGGCGGTCTGGGACATAGGCGACGCAGGGCACTGCCCACTATCCTCCCAGTTTCCTTCTCACCCAGGACAAGCGGCAGTGCCCTCTGGAGCCCAACCTTGGGGGCTGGACCTGTGATGGCTGTGAATGTGCCCCCAGCCTCAGAAGGCCCCCGTTGGGACTAACCACTAACCTCACTCTCAGCTGCCATAGGCACTCCTGGCTGACCCTGAGCCAGCAAGCGTGACCCTAAGTCTAGCCTGGAGCCAGGGCTAGAGTGGTCATTTCTTTGTGGGGTGCTGCCAGGGAGGGGCCAGACCCACAGGCTACTCAAAGGGCCTAGAGACCCCTCCCCAGGCAGGTGCTGCCCCAGGAGGAGCATGTCCTGGGAACTGGGGACTGAAGTCTGTGTGGCGTCAGCTCCCCCACCCAGAACACTGCTTGCCTAAGGTGCTTTTGGCTTTAGTGTGTGATGTTTGCTGTGCTTCCTGCTGTGAGGGGATGAATTAGCTTCCAAATCGATCTGGAGCCCCTACCCTGGCCCAGCCAGCCAGTGTGAGCTCCTGTGGGATGGGCAGCTATGGGCCAGTGGAGCAGCATGTGGTGGGCGGGGCAAGGCTGGGACCCTGTGGTAGTTGGTTTACAGACCTGTGGCCCTTCTGGAGCAACCTGGCAGCTATGGATCCCAGAAACACCCCCCACCCCCCTGGGGCTTCAGCTCCCCCCCAGAGGGGAGAAGATCCACATTGCTTTCCTTCCCAAATAATCCCTTTCTTTGTGCTGGTGTCTAGGACCAAAAGGAGTGGGCAGAGGACTCAGGGGGCCTAGGGATCCCAGGCTGGGCATCTGTAGCTCCTGAGCGTGTCCAGTGCAGGGGACCCTGCTCTTGGCTCCAACGGCCTGGTGCCAGGAACCTCCAGGGCCATAGAGGACCAGCTGCAGCCAGTCTGCCCGCTATGGGTATGTTCCTGGCCTGAGGTTCAAAGGGAGGCTTGGGGCACCCCCGCCTGGGTGTGCCCTGGGCCTCTCAGAAGCACAAATGCTGCCCCCCTGGCCGTGAGCTGGCCACAAGGTGAATGTATATAGCATGAGAGGCGGGCACTGCCCGGACGTGGCTGTGAACTTGTGCTGTCTTGGGAGTCCTGACCGTCATGTGCGTGCGTGCCCCCATCTGTGACGTTTCACTCACTGAGGCTGAAGAAGCGAGGGGAAACGAAAAGGGGGTTCTCACCCTGACCTCTGCGGAGGGGACGGCTCCTTACCACTGTGTTCTGCTTCATTCCGTTTCCCGATTTCTGGGGTGCCACTTACCTGCTCAATCCCAGTGGTGTCCCCACATCCCCAGGGGGTGAGCAGTCCAGTGCCAGCTGCCTGTGATTGGTCCCCAGTCCCTCTCATCCCATGGGACCCTATAGCTCTGGTGGGTAACAAGGAGGCCTGAGCCACTAAACCAGAGCCATATCCCTAGCAGAGCCAGGAGGAGGGATCTGGCTGGGAAAACCGATAGGGCTAGAGGCTCCCACCACTAACAAGCGCGCCTGGTTTGTGTAAGGAGCAGAAGACCCTGGCCTGGAGCACCCTTCAAGCCCTTCTCCCAGTGCCCACCCTCCCACCCTATATCACTATGCAATTCCTGACCCCAGCTCCAATGCCCGCTCTACCAGCTCCCAGCTCTGCCCGGCCCAGAAGGTGGATAGCTCCCGGGCCGCAGGTGACCAGGGTCTCTTTCTTTGTTTTAATCACAACGGTGGTGTGCCGCACCCTCCTTCCTGTATATGACTTTGTGAGGTTTGCCTCCCAGTTCCTGTCCCTTTGCCTGCATCTGCCCCCAGTGGACAATGTCATCTGAGTTGAGCCAGCCCCAAGTTCCCCTCCAGCCTCCGTAGGGCCATGGCTGTGTGTTCCTGTTGCTGTGCTTTCGTTTTTTTAAAACTGGGTTTGGGGTTTGATTTTTATTTCTTTGGGGAACTTTATTTTTCTTGGCAAATAACTAAAGTTCTTGTCCATGTAATTTCTGTGGTCTCTATTCAGCTTGAGTTTCATGTTTTAAAATAAACAATTTTAAAAAACAGGCCTCTCTTTTCTACCCCCCCCCACCCCCCGACTTATCTCCTGAACTGGCAGCGAATCTAGAACCATAGGCTGTACACAGGCTGGTTGCTTATACTTCAGGCTAGGGACATGGGGTGCTGAATGACATCTGTGGGAGCACTTTAATACTTTCATGGACAGAAGAGCAGGACCTCACTGACGGGGAAAGGGCCGTAGAGAGTGACACTATCTAGTATTCATTTCTATTGCTCTTGACTGCTGAGTCAGGAAGGGATAGAGGAAGTACAGAAGCTGGGGACCGATCAAATCTCTGTACTGGAGCATGGCTCAATGGTAGAGCCCCTGCCTAGAATCCCCCAGTGAGGGGCTGGGTTGTGTCTCAGTGGTAGAGCCCCTGCCTAGAATCCCCCAGTGAGGGGCTGGGGTGTGTCTCAGTGGTAGAGCCCCTGCCTAGAATCCCCCAGTGAGGGGCTGGGGTGTGGCTCAGTGGTAGAGCCCCTGCCTAGTATCCCCCAGTGAGGGGCTGGGGCGTGGCTCAGTGGTAGAGCCCCTGCCTAGAATCCCCCAGTGAGGGGCTGGGGTGTGATTCCAGTGGTAGAGCCCCTGCCTAGAATCCCCCCAGTGAGGGGCTGGGGTGTGGCTCAGTGGTAGAGCCCCTGCCTAGAATCCCCCAGTGAGGGGCTGGGGTGTGGATAGTAGTAAATCACCTGCATAGAGGCCCTGAGTGAGGGAGTTGTATGTGAAAGCTGGAACAAGGTTCATGGGAAGCAAGGGTCCAACAGGAGGCGCTGATTTCCCCTCGCAGAATACTTGCCAGTCTGTATCCACCAATGCCCAGAGATTCCAGTGGGACGTTAATGTTGAGGAGGAGAGGAGTGGACAGTGGTTCTGCTGAGAAGGCTCATGCTGGCACCTTGAGCCACACTGATAGCCAGGCCAAGACCACTCATGAGCCACCCAGACTGCGTAAGTCAGACATTAGAAGGCCAGGGATGTACTCAGGACTTTGAGCATTCACTTAGCATATGCGAGACCCATGGTTCAATTCTCAGCACTACCAAGGGGGAAAACTGAACAAATCAGAAGGATATATATTTAGTACCACATGGTACTTAAGGTACAAAGGCCTGCAGTTCTTCCTGGTTATATCCCCTAGATCTGGAGGAGGGTCTCTGGGAAGCTGGAACTCACTGTGGGAGTCCCAGGGTGGGAAGTCATCAACTGTGGCCACCAGGCGGCACCCAAGGACCATGGTGGGTTGTGGTGGTGGCTGCCTGAACAGGACCTCTAAGTCCCCTAAACTCATGACAATATCTAAGCAGCCTCCAGCATCCAATATGGGGTGCCTGTTGGTCCTGGGGTTCTTTCTAGGGATTTACCAAGTGTCTTTACATATGTAGTTGGACAGAAAGCAGGACTGGTTAGTTTTTATACATTTCCCCCTTCTCTTATTTTACTTACTTTACTATTTTATGAGTGTTTTGCCTGCATGTGTATCTTTTCATCACATGCATGCAGTACCAGCAGAGGCCAGAAGAGGGCGTTGAGCCAGTTCTAAGCCACCATAGGGATGCTGGGATTCGAACTCCAGATTCTCAGGAAAAACATCCAGTGTACTTAACCACTGGTGCTCTCTCCACCAGTATTACTTATTTTTCAAGAAGTCCAGGCTGGCTTTGATTTCTATTTATCCAAGGATGTTCATGTAATGCTCGTCTGAACCCAGGACTTGGTTCATACTTGGTGTGTGTGCGTGTGTGCATGTACGTGTGTGCATGTGTGTGTGTGTGATGAAAATACACGTGGTCTACCTCAGAAAGACAACTGTCTTAGAGGGGACAGACGGTAGAGGGGATGAGTAAATAGGTCAGAGCACGTTTTGAATAGAGCCATCTTAATGAAACTAATTACTGTGTACAATGGAAATGCACCAATAAAAAAACTACCGAAAGACCAGTGAGATGACGCAACTGGTTAAGGTACTTACTTATTGTTAAGGTAAATGACCTAACTTGTACATGTGCACCGTGACACATAGAAACAATATTTTCAACCTTTTTTAAAAAAAAAATTGTGTGCATAGGCATTTGTCTGTATGCGCACCATTCATGCCTGATGTCTGTAGAGGCCAGAAGACGGTGTCATATCCCCTATGATTGGAGACAGTTGTGGGCAGCCATGTGGATGCTGGGAATTGAACCTGGGTCCTTCCTCTCCAAGAGCAACCAGTGCTCTTAACCATGGAACCATCTCTCCAGCCCCAACTTAAAAAAAAAATTAAATCCCAAGCATCAAAAGGAAAAAAAATTATGTTTTGTTTTGTTTTTTATTTTTGGTGGGGGAAGAGGTCAAGGCTGGGGTCAGGTGAGGAGGTGGCCCTAGGAGAATGTGCCACAGGCTAGGCCAATCAGTCTGATTAAACTGCTGTGTCTACCCAGGCCCAGAATACAGAGAGCAGGCTGAAGCTACCCAGAGGGGTCTGACTTCTGCCATCAGAGGTCTGGCAACAGGGAGAGACTCAGTGCCTTTGTTCACTGCCCTTCCCAGCCTTCTCCTAATCAAGCCTCTCCAAACCCCACCCTGGGGTGCCTCTGTCTGCGCTGTACCAAGCAAGAGCACCCACACAGGCCCTTGCTGACTTGTGCTCACACTCAGCGGTTTTGGCTTTCCTGCTCCAGCAATGAAGCACCTCTTCCAGGAAGTCAGCCCTGCTGACCCCAGAGGGGAGGGAAGTTCAGAGAGGGAAGTTGAAAACTGCAACCCTACCCTGCTACCCTCTCCCAGCTCAGCTCAGCTCAGCCCAGTTCAGCTAGTCCTGACCACTGAGGGAGGAAGCTGGGGACCTCTCTGCTTCTGCACCCTCCCTGACACCCCATAGCTAGCATTTGCAGTTTTACTTTTATTGGGGGCTGAGAAGAAGAGGAGAATCCTTCTGTAGGTGGCCTAGGCTGGCCTTGAACTCTTGGCAATCCTCCTGCCTCTGCCTCCCAATTGCTGAGATTTACAGACATGGGGCATCAGGGTGCCTGACATTTTATAAACTTTTGAAAGCCTCACAGTGATGGGTGGTTTGGGACAGGACACCTGACTGAATAATCAGAGAGGAGGGTTCCTTGCTTAGACCCTCATCGAAGCGGACAGGCAGCCAATCATTAGTGGTGCACGCCTATAATCCCAGCACTCAGGAGGCAGAAGCAGGTGGATCTCTGAGTTCGAGGCCAGTCTGGTCTACAGAGTGAGTTCCAGGACAGCCAGGGCTACACAGAGAAACCCTGCCTAGAAAAAAAAAATCAGTCTGTCAGCTTGCCTCCCTTCTCAAGAGAAACTCTCCCGGCCAGTTATACCTGGGAGTAGTTGAAGCCACTGCCCATACCCTTCCTGGGCCCTTTCTACTTGGGTTCCGTTTCTCAAAGGATTTTTTTGATCTCACTTGGTAACCCATGCTGGCCCTAATCTCACGATCCTCACAATCCTCCTGCCTCAGCAGCCTTGTGAATACTAGGTTAGAGATCTATGCCACCTCACTGGGTTCCCCTCCTGCTCCGTGCTGAGGTTATGTCGCTCCAGGCTCAGGGCTATTTGGACCTCCATGAGGTGCTTTGATTCCAATCCCAACAGGAACCTCACTCTGGCTGGGGCCCCGACTCCAAGCCTGTGAGGTTGGGGCAGCCGTACCTCAGCTCTGTGGGTAGGCTGATGCCAGCTCCAAGCTTTGTGACGACCAGAGCAGAGGGTTGCAGGCCTCTGACTCATCCAGGCAGGAAGGAGGCCCACGACCTGTGTGCAGACTGTTCCATCATGACCTTTCCAGCCCCTAGCAAATGTCAGCTTCCTCATCCACAAGTAGGGCCCTGAGCCACTGCCACCGGGTCCTGTATGCTGAAGACAATGGTCACCACTGAGGATTCCCTACTCTGAAAATCCCAGGCAGCTGCCCCAGGCCTTAAAAAGCCAAACTGAAAAGCCTGGCCAATCACGCCACAAGGCAAGAGTGGTTACCAGCAAGGGCCACACCCAGTCCACCTGGGATGCTGAACCCATGATTGTGAGCCATGTCTGGTAGAGTAAGGAGGGGCAGCTCTCATCAAATGGTGTGGGGAAGGGGGGCAAAGGACACAGGTGGCAGATAACAAGGACACAGAGCCCCAGGTGACTCCAGAGTCAGGTCAGAGCAGGCAGGCACCTACAGAGGGGCAGCAGGTGGGCGGTGCTAGCCTGCCAGCTCTGAGAAGCATCGCTGTAAAGGAGGAGACAAGGAGACCGACCACAGGACGGGGATGTGGTAGGGATCCCCTTGATCAGCTGTCCTCCATGGCTGGATCTGAGGAAGGTCCCTGAAGCACCTCAGAAAGACCAGAGTCCTTGCTAGCCCTACCCACGAGTGAGCAGCCTGGGTACCGCCCATCCTCAGAAGATACCTCTAAGCTTCTCGGGACAGATGAGAGGCCAGGTCAGCAGAGCTGATAAGAAACCAAGATCTAGGGGGTCATCCATCCATCTCAGCAGCCTGGCTACCTGACTTAAATCATCCTGATTTACCCTGCTTTGGGGGCTGGCTCAGTTTTCCTGTCTGCAAAATGGGTCTCTGGCCAGCCCCCAGTAGCCACTCTTCCTCCTGGAAGGTCTGGACTTCTTATGGATCACAAGTGATGTTGACACGGGGTGTGACCTGATCAAGCAGCTGATGGAGCCCTGTCCAACCCCCACCTCCCAACACGGTACCAACCCATCAGAGACAAATCTGCACTGAGCAGATCACACTTCATGTTTTAACAGTAATGTTTCCTTCCCAAGTAGTAAGCTTGTTGGATTCCTACCAATTACCTCCGTCTCCATGCCATGACCCGGTCTCCCCTGCCTCATCTCAAAGTCCCCTGGAGTTACCTTGATGGACAGGTGGCTTAGCCCCAACTCCCAAGGAAGACTAGAGCCCCTTGGGTTGCTGCAAAGAGCACCTTTATTCAGCGGACGGACGTCACCATGGTAACAACACATCAATTCCCTGAGACTTTTCCTTTATCATCGTTAGCTTGCCTAGCTAAGGTCTTTGCAAAAAGAACACAGAATACAGCCCAGGGGGTAGGGTGAGGTGAGCCTTGGGGTGCTGGGGAGGATAGCAGGGGGAGGATTCCAGATACTGGAAGGTATAAATACTGTAGGAAGGAATTCATGGTCAAGCTTGCCAGAGACCAAGCCTGTCTGGCTTCCATGTTTTTCTGATCCACAGAAAAGATAAAATAAAACCCTCTCCAGCCCACCCCAAAAAACAACCGCCCCCCCCTTCCTTTCACACCCACCCCTCCCCTTTCAAGAAACAGCACAGTAAAAAAATACTGTCACAATATGTACAGGCACACCCACTATGGGCGACTTTCTCTCTACTTTGGAGAGGAGATAAAATTCATAGCTCTGAACCCCACTGGTGTGGGAGACAAAGATAGGACATCAGAGGGTGGGACTGAAGACTTCACCTCCACCCTGGAGGGCAGGGAGGGGAGCACTGTTCACCCGAATGGCCACAGGCAGCGTCCAGGCCAGAGCTCATGAGAGGCCCAGGCCTTTCACTACCCCAACCGGCTTCCCCAGCACTGGGCACAGCTCAGCTGATGGGGAAGGTCCATGGAGGTGCTAGCACCCCAACATAAGAGTCAGCACCCACCGACCCCCGAGGGGAGCCCTGAGGCCTCTTGCCCACCCTCACTGCAGAGATCCGAAGACAGATTCCACAGAACTGACCTTGGAGTGGCTCTCAGAGGGTAGAGTAGTTAGGGACAGACCTGCCACTCCCTGAGGAACACGACTGCCCAGCAGTCTGCAACACGGGTGGGCACGCCACACAAACACACAAATATAGACACACACATATACACAAAGCCCTAAAGAGCCTCGTACACCAAGGCCAGGACGTACAACAGGGGTCCCTGGGCCCTTTGGATACCAGGGGCACCCAGGGACAGGGTCTCAACCACAGCTGCTAGAAGACAGTGGTGCGGGGACACCAGGGTGTGTCCGGGTACAGGAGGCAGTGGACAGAGCGGAACCTGTGGGGACACAATAAAGACCGGTCTGTGTGGGGTGCCATGCACCCTCGGGCAGTCCCAACCATGGGGTTCCTGGGGGGTCCCCCCATAAGGAGGTATTTGGTGGCCCTGTGTACGTTCTTACCTGGATGGGTCAGCCTCCACCGAGAATGGTCCCTTGATGTGCACAGCGTTCCTCTTGTTTTCAAACATGCCATAGCTTAGGGTCACCTGCATTGGGGGCAACGGAAAGATGCTGGAGAGGTGGCAGTCCTGCCTGGCTATTCCTGCTGCTCTCTCTTGGACCAAGGACACCTGCTCAGCCCACCTGGGGCCTACGACCATGAACACCACAGAGCAGGCGTGTCCCCTCAAAGGGCAGGATCAGCAACTTAGAAGGATCAATTTTACTTTCTTTTGTGAGGAGCTAGAGGGTGAAACTGGGGTACCTTATGTGGACCAGCAGCTCGGTATAGACTGTGACACCTGAGAATGGGGTGTCTCTGGTATCTCTATTTAAAACAGTGACCCCAGGCTAGCTCAACTGACAAGAGTGCTTGTCTAGCATGCATAAACTGGGTGTGGTGGTTCACACCTGCAATCCTAACCCAGGAAAGTGGAGTCAGGAGAATCAGGAATTCAAAGTCATTCCCAACTATGTATCAACTTCAGGGATATCCTGGGCTACAAGAGATCCATCTCTAAGTAAAGAAGGAAATGAAAACATACATACGGCCCCACCCTCAAATGACTCTGAACTGGGTATGGTGGCATATAACTGATTCCCAGCATATGGGGCACTGAAGCAAGAGGATCAAGGCTAGCCTGGGTTACATAGTGAAGTCTTGTTTCCATAACCCAAAAATAAATAAATAAGCCTGGGGGTGGTGGTGCACTCCTTTAATATAGCACTCAAGAGGCAGAGGCAGGTGAATCTCTTGAGTTAAAGGCTAGCCTGGTCTACAGAGGTAGTTCTAGACAGCCAGGGCTATACAGAGAAACCTTGTCTCAGAAAATTAAAATGAACCAATAAATAAATACCTAAATAAGTAGCTAAAAATTGTCCCTTCCTTGGAGGCACCCTCTCCCTTCTGCCCCTCGACTCTCGAGTTCCCTGCTTGGCCACCCAGGCCTGGGGGACACACGCGCACCTGCTCATGGAGCTCGGTGGTGGGCACTTGCTGCAGGTTCTCCAGGTGAGAGTGGAAGAGGCCGCTGCGGATGAGGGGCACACCCAGCAGCGCCTCTACAATGTAGCCAATGGTGCAGTCGTCGGGGAGCCGGATACGCTCTGCTGTGCTCATGAAGTGTCCCCCACTGCAAGGGGAGAGTAAGCAGAGGCTGAAGTCAAGCTGGCCAGCAAGCAGACGAGACACTGCCAACCTGCGCTCAAAGAGACGAAGTACACTATGCCCCAGCCCACCATGAACCACAGTCCTTCCATGCCAAAGGGCTTATCAACCAACGGTGCTCTAGCCAGAGCAGAGGTAGGGAGAATGACAGAAAGCGCCAACTGGAAAAGGATAGCCCAAACCGGACTCTGCAGCAAGGCACCCAGGACCAGGAACACCAGGACCACTCTGCTCTTGTGGGTTGTAGCAGACATACAGGGACACTCACCTGGCCCACGGGCCCATCTTTAGGGCCAGCCCTCGGCTGATGCAGAAGCCAGCTCCTCCGGTGGCAAACCAGAAGTGGACAGGTCTCTGGGTGAAGTGAAATGGCTGTCAGGAGATTCCCCAATTCCTCAGGGTGTGTGCAGCCCTGGGTAGACAGCGCTGGGAGACACTCACCACTTTGTGCTCGCTGATCCGTTCCGTGGCCTGGATGGGCCTGTCCAGGCTGGGCTTGCCGATGTACACATCTTGGGTGTGGGGATAGCTGGCCAGCAGCCGCAGCAGCGCCCGGAGGTTGACATAGTTGTCGTCATCCACGTGACAGAACCACCTGAACACAAGGCGGGATGGTGTCAGGGACTGCCAGGCTGCCAGGGAAGGGGCACGGACGGGGCACAGTGGGAAAGGTAGAAACTCACTTCTTCCCCGACTCAATGAAACGGTCGTACTCCACAGCCATCTTGCAGGACAGAGCCTGGCGGCTGTGAGCCGCAGAGCAGTTGGTGAGTACCACATTGCCTGTGGGAGAGCAGTAGGCATTTCTCATTGCCCCAGACCTTACCCCAGCCCAGCCCCCTCCCCAGGGTAGCCACCCCTGCCCATTCACTCAGCCAGCTTTTCCCCAGTACGGGCCACCTGTTGCTACTAAGCGGGACTGAAAGGGTCTCCTCTGCATAAGAATCGGTGCCCCAGGAGTGGTGGGCGGGGCATGAGGCAAACAAGCCGAGTGAACTGGCCTCTTAGCCCCGCAGCAGCAGCCGGTGACCTCACAGCCTCAGGGGAAGAGGTTGCTTGGGATCAGCTCCCCCACCCCCACTCCCAAGCCCGGGACCAACCTGTGAGCTTGGCCAGAGCTTCATCCTCCCCATCCGTGAAGATGAATGTCTGGAAGAAGAGACAAGATCTTGAGGCTTCGGCTCCAAGTCCCCTACCAGGAGTCCCCTACCATCAAGTGCCCTCAGCTGCAGGTCTGGACTCCGCCCTCAACTGTACTGAACGGCCTGAATTCAACACTGCACATAGAATGCATGCTCAAGCGCCCAGGCGGAGTGGCAGCTGGGATGACTGGGGGAGGTGGGCTCACTCTCCAACTTTAGACAGGTGGGCTCAAGGTCATCATAGGCAGCTGGGAGGCACGAGCCAGGTGGGATGCCCCACCCACCAGCCAGGTAAACGGGCTTCGACCAACCCTCCCGCCAACCTGTGCACCTGGCGGGGCACACACCCTTATTGACACAGCCAGCCAGCCCGCCCAGCCTGCAGGCTTTCCAAACTGTGGGAGGGGTGGGGGACAGGAGGAGGAGGAGGAGGAGGTCGGCTTTGGGAAGCTGAGCCTCACTCACTCGGGTCGGGGACAAAGGCCTCTGCTGGGCTGCTGCCAAGCCCTGGCAGACAAAGGGCCCCGGAGGGAGGATGAATCACCAGCCATTGTCCGCCAGCTTTGTCCTGGGCTGGGCCAGCCTTAACTCTGCCGAGTTAAGCAGGAGTGGCCGGGCTGTCATTTCCATACAGCTGGCCTGGTTAACTGGGCCGGCTGGGCGAGAGGTCCTGTGCATGGGAGTATGGGTAAGGCCATGTGTGACTCTGGCCTGGACTTCCTCCTGTGCCCTACAGAGCAGGTTCCCCCGCCATACAGCCAGCCAGGTTCTGGGAGGTCACCAGTGGTCAACAGGGTGGTAGCAGAAAAGGATTCGTGTCCCCAGACCCATAGCAGGGCACCTGAGCAGCTGATGCAGTTTCCGAGAGAGGAAAACTTCCCCTCTCACAGAAGGCCTTGCCCAAGGCCACAGCCAAGACTCCACCTGGCCAGGAGCTGGGCCACCCCCTGCCAGGATTGCACTACGGAAGAGGAGGGGGGCGCTGGGGCGGAGCCAGGAGCTGCCGGCGCCCGCCTGGGCCCGTCGGCACACGGGAAGGAATGTTCCTTCCTCCGCCGGCCCGCCCAGCGCGTGCCGCCTGCCGCACCCTGGCATTGCAGAGTGCAACCCCAGGGCGGGTGGGGGCTGCTCACAGCAGGAGCAGCAGGCTACCCAACAACCACCAGCCTTCACTTTGCTTTTGTGCACAAAAGGGTCCCAAGGAAACTTGGGTGTGCACATGCAAACCTGGAGGTCAGCATGTACACAGCCACCCAAGGAACTAACTACCCCAGGCCTGCAGTGGTGGCACACCATGTCCAGGGCAGCCCTACTCCTTTATCCAGGCTGACCCCATGCCTAGATGCTCACTCCAGTGAAGACCAGGTTAGGAGAGCAAAAAGTGGGATCACTATCATCTGCAAGTATGCACCCCTCCCTCCAGGTCTCTGCAGACACCCGGGGCAGCCCACACGCACAGACTCGCATCCAGCCCCCGCACCCCCTGCACCCCAGCATCTCAGCCCAGGAATGCCGTGGGAGGTACAGTGGGAGGTACAGCGGGCCGGCCTGTGCAGACGCTGATGCTGGATTAAAAGGAAAATGCTTTCTTAATGAGATCAAGAGAGGGGCCTGTTCCCGCGCTTCCATGGTGTCCTAAAAACCCAGCCCAAGGCTACGGAGATTAAAGTCACCTTTGTTCAGTTGGTGGGGGGGGGGAGCAAGGAGGCCCAGAGAAGGGGAGTGAGAGGTATTCTGCCTGCTGTCTCTCCAATACAAGGCAACCAGGAGAGGAGGGGGCAGGAGTACCTGTGGGAATTACTTAGTCCCCAGAAACTCTGTAAAATGGGCACAACACAGCTCCCCTGTGCAGAGTCAAGTGCTAGGAATGGACTCTCCTCTCCCAAGCGTCCCTGGGAGGCGAGTACCATCTTCTTGGCATACAGTAAAAAGACAAGAGAGGACCCTAGCCTGTGTCCACACTCAGGAAGAAGTAATGGAAGACCCAGACCTCCAGTCTCTCCGCCAACTTCCCCTAAGGAGGACGGGCAGGGCAGAGTGGGGCAGCAGAGCTGGTGAGGGCAAGCAAGGGGGTGGGGGAGAGACACACAGGAAGCGGCATTGTTCCTGGAACTGAGATTCAAAGAAACACAGGATGCCAAGATCTGCCCCAGCCATTGTGGCTGTGGCGGTGGCAGCCTGCAGCCTGGTGCGCTCCTTAGTGGTGGGGGAGGAGCAAACGGGCCAGAGGCCAGGCACTCTGCCTGCCCCTCACTGACCAGCCTCTCCACCTTTCAAAGCTTGCCTGATATTTTTTGTACAACCCCGCAATCATGCCTGATGCCAAGACTGCTCTTCCTGGACCATAGGACTCTGATGCAGATGGAGCCTCCTCCTCCAGGAAGCGTTCCTTCCATTCATACCCAACCCAGGCTAATGCAACTCTCTCACCTTCCATCGGACTGCAGCCACCCTGGACAGACAAGAGACTAGGCCCTTTGCTACAGGTTCCAAGGGCCCTTGCTCATAGCACACAAGAGGGGGGCTTTGTCTGTCATGTGCACAGGAGGTGAGCATACGCTTCCTGGTTAGGGGGGACCCTTACTTGGAATGACTGCTGGGATCACCAAGAACCTCCAAAGTTATACAGTCCACTTTATAATACCTCATCAGGAGATAGTATTTCCCTTTTTGAGAGCAAGAGAGGGTCAAAGAGACCCTAGACTTCTCACCAGACCACATAGTCCAACTGGGACTTGGTTTTGAGTCCTCTGTGCCAGACAAAGCTACCAAATCCTTAAATGAGTGTTTCTCAGAACCGAGGGCGGCCCAGAGGGGGATAGATGCTGTCCAATATCACACAGCAGGAAGGCTCAATGAAGGAGTGGGGGAGTGCCCTGGCTCAGGGATCGTGCCCCACGAGGGCTGTCATTCAGGGCTGGGGGAAGGACACAGAGGCCCCCTCATCACCAGGCAACCTGAGTGGCCAGCACGCCAGCCAACGGTTCCCATGGAGCGCATAGCTGTACACAAGAGGCCGACGCCTTTCTCGGCTGGAGAAAGGGGCTTTGTTGCCTTGCCCAAGGGGCCGGCGTGAGAGCAGCCTAGCGCTGGGAATCCTAACGGCACAGCAGCCAAACAAAACCCATGGCCCCCCGCTGCCCCCTCCCGAAAGCCTGCTGAGCCCCTGGGAAAGGGACGCCTCATTCTCAGGAGGCTACCATGGGGTTCTCAGGGCCCCTCTCTGACCAAGATTAGATAGGAGCCTGTCCTCTTAACCTCGACTGTCCTAAAACAGGAGTCTAGCCAAGCTTGATGGCCCGGCTCGCTGGAGCTGGAGCAGAAGGAAAGTCAGCCCTCCTCTTTACACCAAATACCCAGCACCCCCCTCCACACACACACACATGCACTGCATTCTGCTCTCCCGCCCCAACGGTCCTGTTGTAGCCTCCAGGGAGATTTTCAAAGTGGGGTGTGTCTTTTTATTATGTGTATGAAGTTGGTCTAAGTGGGGGTTGCGGAGAGCTGAGCTACTGAAGACAAGGTTCTGAGCAAGCCTGGAGAACCCATTTCTTTCACTATGCCTAGTCCGGGGGGTGCTATGCCTTCCTCCCTCACTTTCAAGGGTAGTACCTTCCACCTGGGAAGAAGGGGTTCGTTCAGAGTGGAGAAGACCCAGGATGGAACTGATTCAATTTGGAAAAGTTTGGGAACAATTATGACCACTCACTCCAGTGTTTGAGAGAAGTGTTACAGGACCAGTCCTAAGCTGGAGGCTACTCATCCCGATATAGAGCATGTGGCTGGGGTGACCCTGGGCAACACGGAAGCAAACTTCCAGGATTGTAAGGCAAAGTGAGCCCCAGCAGCCATTCGGGGTTGTAATGGGATTTATCAGTGTCATCTTTTCCCAGATAGACCCAAAGCTACGTAGCGGGAGCCGCTATCGCTACCGTCAGTCACGAGTTGGACCAGAGGGTGATCCCCACTTCATCCTCCTGCCCAAGCCGCGCGGGGTCTCACCATCTCCTTGTGGCGCGAGATCCAGGTCTCGAACAGCAGGTCGAGCCGCGCGCGGTGAAACTTTCTGGTGGTCTTGACGGCGATAAAGACGTCGCGAGGGGACAGAACCTCGGCGGGGGGACGCGGATGGCCGTCGCCCTGGCGAGAAGCGACCCCGGGCGGTGGATCCGCGTCTCTGCGCGCGCGGGTAAGTAGACTGAAGTACTCGGAGAGGCTGTGCACCTCGCGGGCGAGGACTCCGGGATCCACGGCCGCCCTGGACCCTGGACCCGGAGCCGGAGCCGCCCCAGAGGAGCCCGCCAGGCTACGCAGCGCTCGCCGTCCGCGCTCAGCGGGCACCGGAGTCGGCGGCGGGTCGGCCGTGAGCACCAGGAGACAAGCCAGCAGCGCGCCCACCAGCGCCAGCAGCAGGCGCCGGCCGCACCGCTGGAGCATGGTGGCCGGCGGCCGCACGTAATATCGTCCCAGTGCCAACTGGTCCGGCTGCCTGTGGCTCCCGGTCCAGCTGCGCGCCTCTCGCTCCACCGGCTCTTAAACCTCCCCTGACCGCCACGCCCCCAGGCGCTTATTGGCTGCTAGCCTTGGGGCGTAACCTCTAGGGCGATTTCTCGTTCCCACGTGGGACACCGACGGGGGTGGGGGGGACTGGGAACCACCCAGCTGGGGCACCCACGGCACCCGCCCCCTTTGTGCACGAGCCTGTCCCGCTTGCGCCCAGACACCCTCCGGAGCTGCTCTGGGCGACACCCAGCCTGACCAACGTCCGCCACGGCTGCACGTGGAGGGACGCGCCCCCGGCGCTGGGACCTGGGTGATAGGGCCAGTGCTCCTCTGCGGGCGACATCCTTGGCTTCTCGCTATGCATTTCCTGTCCCCGAGCGGGCTTCCTTCCCTAGGGACCGTGCTGACTGAGCCAAAGTGGTAGCCAGCAGTGTGTCCTGAGCGATTAACTTTGGGCTACCCTTACTGATACTAGATGTCTTAGGTATGGACATGAGGTTCAGGCAAGAAGATATCAGGGACTAAATTCTATGTCCCTCCGTCGGTCCATCCTTCCCCCTCCCCCAGGCAGACCTGTTTTGGCATCATGTTCCTAAATGGGGAGGGTTGGTCCCCGAAAACCTCAGGCGCCCCGTAGCGAGGAGACACTCAAGCAGCCTCTTCCCTCGCGGGATGAAAGGCTACCTTCTGTTCCATTTGGTTCCTCCGCACTCCCACCAGATGTGACCCAGCTGTGCACCATCCCATCCCCGCCTCCCCGGCACACGGCCCCCTTCCCACGGGCGGGGGCCTTGCCTGTGCCTAGCACGAGCGGGGGCGGCAGGAATGCGCGCCTGATGGTAGGGTGAGAGGCTCCGGGTCCGGAAATGGCCAAGGGTCCCCGGAGTGGGAGCAGGGTCCGAGCCCAAGCCTGCCGCATCTTCCGGGAGCGCAGCTGGGGGCGGCTCTCCGCCTGGCTGCCCCTGGGTCTGGTTGGCTTCGGTTTCCGCGTCCCCCTTCAAAGGAAGTCTGAGCCCACCCTGTCACCACGGATAAACTGCTGTTCCTTCTGTCACCGATTCCCTAGCGTTTATATTTTAGACCAGGGTACCATTTCTACTTATTTCTCTACTACACTATCTTAATGTCCGTCCTTCTCTTAGAATGTTAAAAGAAGGCATCAGGCTGCATCAGGTGAAGACTTACTGTAGATGATTCAGTGGGTAAACTGCCACCTAGGCCTTGGATTTGAATTTAATTCCCAGGACCCACATGGTCAGAAAGAATCAACAGTATGCTGTCCTCTGACCTCTGCACGTGCAACTTGGCTTGAGCAACACACGCACGCGCTCACGCGCGAACACACACACACACCTGCTTTCAACAAAATTCTTTTCAAAAAGAAGACAGACACGATAGCCCTTGTAACAAGCTCGAAGATTGCTGAGCATTTAAAGACAGCCTGAGTTACGGAGTGAATATAGGGCCAGCCTCTGCTACCGTGGGAAAAAGAGCCCGAGATGTAGCTCATCTGGCAAAGTGGGTAACCTGCTTGCCTAGCATGCATGACGCCTCGGTTCCATCTCAGCACCAAGTAAAAGCTGGTATGGTAGCCCGGGCCGGTGAGCCCAGCACTTGGTAGGGTCTGCGACTGAGATCTTCCTCGGCAAATATTGAGCTTGAGTCTGGCCTGAGCTACATGAGACACAAAAATAAAATAAAATGACATTGAATTGATGTGTAGCCAGGCTCCTCCACCATCCTCTTGCCCCACCCCAGGAGTGGATCTGTGGTCCATTTGCTCTGAGGGCCCCGTGGGACAACACAACCCCTCGGTGGTGGGAGGGAGTGGGATATGGTGGTTCCCAGGCTTTTTCCTGACCCCTCCCCCCAGGTAATTAGGAGGCACCACCTCTGGTAGGCAGATGCCTAAGCAGATGGTGCTGGCTGTGCCCGAGTGACAAGTCTCCCATGGCGTCACCTCCTGCTATAAACCCCTCCCCCTCCTGCCAGAGCCCAGTCCCTCAAGGACAAGGAAAAAGTCCTACCTGCTATCCAAACATGAACCCACCCCAGTTCCAGCCTCAGCCTCAGGAGCTGATAAGTTCCCACCAACTGTC
Source organism: Rhabdomys dilectus (assembly GCA_019844195.1). Lineage (NCBI taxonomy): Eukaryota > Metazoa > Chordata > Mammalia > Rodentia > Muridae > Rhabdomys > Rhabdomys dilectus. The sequence continues at coordinate 629,865 of JADRCG010010537.1, read as the reverse complement.
TATGTGCTGTCCCAAGTATTTTAGATCTGAGGCTCTTCCCTGTCTCCTCTCTCCTGGACCAATTGATAGCCTCCATCCTATTCTGTCTCTCTCTCTCTCTCTCTGTCTCTCTCTGTCTCTCTCTCTCTCTCAGAATAGACTATACCTCGGCTCCCTGCTGTCACCTATGAATTCAAGACTCTCCTGGTATCCACATTTCTTGTAGTGGTCCTAGCCCCCCCCCCCCCCCACACACACACACTGTCTTAATTTTCCAACAGCTTAAACTACCTAACTTTCTACATGGCTTCAATTTAAACCAAAGGGAAGATTCCTTAGTGGGCACTCATCATGTCTGTGAGGGAAGGAGAAGAAATGGGAAATACCAATGTCTTCCTTCCAATGTCAGTCTCTGTGAGCCTCCATCCCAAGCCTGGGGCTCCCTCAAGCCCCTGCCACCAAGTCCTCCAGTTCCCAGTTGTAAAGAAAGCAGCCTGAAGCCTGGAAAGGGGCTAGTGCAGTGTGTGCGCATAGAGCAGCTGTGCAGGGGAGACCCGGTGGGCCATGTCCACGAAACTGAAGGGGAGTGAGGAACCCAGCTCTGGCTGTGGTGGCAGATCTGAGAATGGCAGGTCAAAGCCTTACAGCATTCTTGTGGGGGCTGCAGGCTCCAGCAAGAGTGATTCAGTTTCTTTGCTGTCAGGAGATTGGAATTTCGTGGTTACTCCTTGAGGTCTGAAAACCAGAGGGAGACATGACCAGCTTGCCTCCCTGTTGCCTCCTGACTGAGCTCGAGCCTGAGGTACAGTCTTTCCCTAAGGCTCCCTGCAGAGACCCACTGCATGGGAGGGTAGGCCACTCATTCCAGGACAGGAAATGAGGGGCTGTAGAGGGAAACCAGGATATTCATGAAGCCCTGGGGTCCTCAGAAAAAAAGTTCTGTGAGGGGAAATACTAGGACCCAGGTCTAGGTGGGAGCATAATGAACACTAAACTGAGTCACACCCCAGCTAGGGAGGTGCTCTAGTGCTAAGCCAAACCCCTAGCGCTCGCTCTTGCTCTCTCTCTCTCTCTCTCTCTCTCTCTCTCTCTCTCTCTCTCTCTCTGAGGCTGAGTTCTTGGGCCTCAGTTTCATTCCTTTACCTTACAGTCCTGGGGTTTTGCTGACCTTGAAGCTGGAGAAAAGGCTAGTGAGCCACAGATCCACAGATGACATCGGGCCCAGTGTGGTCATGCACACCTTTAACCCCAGCACTTGGGAGACAGAGGCAGTCAGATCTCTGTGAGTTCAAGGCCAGCCTGCTCTATATAGAGGGTTGCAGGACAGCCGGGACTGCATAGAAAAGCCCTGTCTCAAAAAACCAAAGATGAGGAGAGGGAGAGAGAACAAGAGACCATCCAGGTTCTGACCATCATATTACCATCTGCATTCCAGAGAGACTCTATTTTCCTGTCATGCTAGGAGGCATATTGAGACATTCACAGTTGTCTTTCTGACTCTTCTGGGTACCTATCCCCTTGGGCCCTTTATTTTACATGTCAACCTTCCCCCTCTATGATCTGAACCTGTATACAATCTTGTTTCCCCACACTCATTGCGCAGGACTTGAATGCTGTGTATTTGATGTCCCCTAATGAGATAGGAGTCACAGCTTTCATTTCAAGTGACCAAAATTAACTTTTCCTTATTTACTGACATCAGGGACATAGTTGGGTCCCTTGTTTTTTTTTTGTTGTTGTTGTTGTTGTTGTTGTTGTTTTTGTTTTTTGTGGCAGAGCAGGTAAGAGTGTTAGCCTTGCCCTTAGACTCAAGGCATATCTTTTGCATCCTGAACTGTTGTCAGTCCCTGGTCAGTAGATGCCCAAGTGGCTGTTGAAATCTATGGGCTGAGAAACTGAGCTAGCCCATTGACCACAGTACCCCTGTAGACTGAGCGGGGGGGGGGGTCTCTAGTTGAAGTCCTGAGGACACAGGGCCTTCTCTTGTCCCTCTAGTCTCTTGGGTATGGTTGGAACCTGCCAACTGCCTCCCACCCTCCTGGTGTCTTGAGGCCCCAGAAGTAGCCTGCCCTCCCATGCAGGGTCCTGGGAAGATCTATGGAGACCGAATAAGTGAGCCATTAACTCAGCAGGAAACCATCCAAAGCAGCCTACTCCCACCACAGTTGGAGTTGGCAGTCTGGGAACCAGCCTGCCTGAGCAGGGCAGAGGAGGCCAGGGAGGCTGGGCATGGTGGTGCACACCTGTAATCCCAGCACTTAAAAGGCAGAGGCCGGAGACTCAGGAGTACAAGGCTAGCCTCAGCTACATGAAATCCTGTTTCAGAAACACCAAAAATAGGGAGCAGAGGAGAGAGCTTAGTTAGCAAAGTGTTTAGTGTGCAAGCACAAGGACCTGAGTTCAGTCTCCAGCCGCCACATAAAAAGCCGAGCAAGGTGGTCTATGCTTGTAATCCTAGCACTGGGGACATAGAGACAAGCAGCTTCCTGGGGCTCACTGGCAGCTACCCTCGCTTACTTGTTGAACTGACTCAGGCCAGTGAGAGACCCTGTCTCAAAACCAAACAAAAACAAAGTCTGAGGTTGAGACCTCCAGCCTCTACTGGCTCACGTGTGCCTGTGTGCCATACATACATACACGGACACACGTTCAAGGGTAAACACACACACACACACACACACACACACACACAAGCAAAGATAGACTGTGTCCCTGAAGTCACAGCAAGACAGCACGAGTTAGGGCTGGGACTTTCTTTTTTTTTAATCTGGTACACATACAGCAGAGATGGGGCTCAATCAAAGTGGCCCACTGAGGCACAGTGCAGAAGTTCTCTCACTCCTGACAGAGGGGAAAGGGAGGGGGTTGGCTAGGAGCTCAGCAGAGCCAGCTCCAGTGGGGCAGGGGGGAGGAGGGCAGGGGCATGGGCATGGAAGGATACAGGGATAGAATTAACACAACAGATGATTCCCGTCAACTGGGGTGGGCACAGGGGTGAGCACTACCCAAGAACAGATTAGACAGACTCCAGCTGCAAGAGACAGTCGCCCCATCCAGATCCACCCATCTGCCCACTCTGCCCAGCACCCCTCACCACTGCCCACATTCTGTGTGGTCCTGGGCCAGCTCTCGGCTCCCTGTAGGCTGAGGGCTTCACTCTACTCTGTAATAGGGATGTGGCTGGCGCCTTCCGCCCTGGTGTTTGCAAGCTCAGTTCAATGGACCCAGTTGCTAGATTGATACTAGAGGCCAGTGTGGGTTAGTTAGAGTCTGGTTCCTTTGACTAAGTGTCTGGGCAAAGCTTCAGGGGGGCACTCTAATAAAGGGACACTCTGATAAGCCCTAAATGGCTCCCCTTTCTCAGCTCTTGTCACCACAACTACCACCGCCACCACCACCACCACCCCAGTCTTGGTGCTTACCACATAAGCAAGAATAGCCTGCTTACCTGCTGCTCTCCCTGAAGGCAGGAAACATTTTACTCCCCATCCAGGTCTGCTACAAAGTAGGGCTCAGTGAATGTGCTGCACAGGGGGCCGAGAATGGACAGACAGACTGTGGGTGTGTGAATGGGGCAGCTAGATGGATGATGTGTGAATAGATGAATGGAGAATTAGGTGGTGGGGATGGATGGAATGGGGAGGTGGATAGAGGGGGTGGGTGGGTAGGCAAAGTGGCTGAATGGACAGATAGGAGGATAAATGCATGGATGGGCAGTCTGCTGGACGGGAAAGTGTGCAAATGGTGTGGGTGGATGGGTGGGAGGATGGAGGGACAGATGGGATGTCGGATGGATGGATGAATAAGAGAATGTGTAAATTGTGTAGATAGATAAATAGACTCCAGGAAGGATGTATGGATATCTGTGAAGGTGCCACATGCCAGTTCCATGAGAGCAGAAACCATCGAGGCTCAGCTCATGCCTAAAGCAGAGCCTGGCATCTACTATGGGAGTAGTGGACAGGGGTCAGGGGTCAGGGGTCAGGGGTCAGGGGTCAGGGGTCAGGGGTCAGGTGGGGGAGCACACATGCACATATGCAGTGAGGTAAGGAGTCATTCTGCTCCCCCCACCCCCGTCCTCCAAACCATGGCTCTTGGGAATAAGAAGGGGTATCTCTGAGCTGGCCCAGGGCATAGATCTCAAGGAGATAGATGGGACCAGTACTAGGTTTCAGGTACTCTACAGCAGTACCACCGCTGGCTTTCAAGGGGCTGAGAGAGAATAGGAGGAATGCCCCACAGTAGGGGCATAGCTCATCTGCCTGGGAGAGAATGCATCCCTGCCTAAGCTGATGACTGAGCTTCCTATGACCATCCGAGGGCAGCTGGGCTGGGAGGAGGGGTGAAGGGCTGGCTTAATGTGATTTGCGATACCCAGTGACAGAGTTCGACCATCACACAGATCTGCTTCCTGACATCCTGCAGAGGCCAGACACCCTCCAGGGAGATGCCAGAGCCACCGCAACCCAGCCAGCCTTTGTTTCTTCAAGAATGCCCAGCTTGTGCAGCGGCCATAGGCAGGCAGGGGTGGGCGCGGTGCTTCTGGAGCCTCCTGGTCGTGACCCCATGCCAAGGCAGTGGGATGGGATCTCAGAAACAGTGGGAGGAGGCTCTGGCCTGGGTAGCAGAGGTCAGAGTTTCAAATGGGAGGCTGCAGACTGAGTGATGGAGTCTCTCTCTCTCTCTCTCTTTCTCTCTCTCTCTCTCTCTCTCTCTCTCTGCCTGTCAGCTCTTCCTCAGGAAAGTAATCTGACGTTTCTCTTATTTTATTTTATTTGTATATTATTTAGTAGTACTAAATAATAGAGATTGAAATTTAAGCTGTTCATATGCTAAGTAGATACTCTACCACTGAGCCACACCCCAGCCCCTCACTGGGGGATTCTAGGCAGGGGCTCTACCACTGAGCCACACGTCCAGCTCTCTTATCACTGTTTTATTTTGAGACAGAATATCACTGTTTCCCAAACTGCCAATCCTCCTGCCTCCATCTCTCCAAAGTAACTGGAATGTCAGCTTTTCACCACTAGGCCCAACTTTCTTCACCTTCCTAAGGATGAGATAGAAATGGCATCTGAGATCATCCAGGCTGGTGTGGAAAGGGCTGGGGGCTCTGTACCAGAAGGACAACCACACCTCCAAGGAGATGAGCTACCTCAGAGAGCCAGTGTCTGCCTGACTGTCTACTCACATTCCCTCCTGCTTCACCCATTCATCCAACACAGTCCCTAATTTTTTTCTTTCCTCAACTTTGCTTAGCATGGGTGGATTTATTTAGCTTTTGTATTTATCGGTATGTGTGTGAGCGTGCGCGCCTACTCGTCTGTGAGTTTCCGTGTGGAGAACCAGCCATCTATATCAAGTGTCTTTGTCTATCCTTCAGCACCTTACTTTTTCAGGCAGGAGCTCTCACTAAACCTAGACCAGGGACCGTCCTGTATATTCCCCAGCCTCAGGGCTACAGGTGAGCCGGAAGCCACCCTACCTGGCTAGGGATCTGGGTTGAGGCTCTGATGCTTTCACGGCAGTCATTTTATTCATGCCAACTCTTTAGCTCCCATTAACGTAACTCAAATATCGGGTCTCCAGATGTGCCCCAGGCTAGCCTAAAATTTGAAGCCATCCTTTTGCCTCAGATTGGGAAAACTGAGTGATGGGTTAGCCTCATCACAGGTAGGAACCACTGTTGTTGGCTTAGTGTGGTGAATTGAAAAAAAAAATTGTTTGGTTGATTGGTTGGTTGTTGGTTTTTTGGGGTTTTGTTTTTATTTTTGTTTTTATTTTTTAGATCTCTTTGTGTACTGTGTGCACGGCCACCAATAGTATGTAGAGATCAGAGGACAACTTGCAGGACTCAGTTGTCTCCTCCCACCATGTTGGTCCAGCGATCAGACTCAGGTCATCAAGCATGGCAGCAAGCACTTTAACCCACTGAGTCATCTTGCTGACCCAGCATGAGTACTAGACACTTTGGGCAGGAGGAGGGATCCTGTTTGGAAGGGTTGTATGCTTAGGCATGGGTGAGGATAGTGCCCGATGGGAGAGAGAACTAGGAAGAGCTAGCTGGAACCTAAAGCTCAGGCCCATGATGCCACTTGGGAGAGAGTAGGGAGCCACAGCAGGATTGCGAGCCCAAGGGAGGGGCAGCAAACAAAATAAATGAAGAACAGAGTCCATGGTGGTGCTTGTGGTCATCCCGAGACTCTAGGTCTGTGTGTCCTTCGAGTCTCAAGATGGAGAAAGCTGGGAGGGGCTCGGAGACAGCCTGGACCAGCCTGTAGTCTTTCCTTGCCTCCGCAGGAGGCATTAATCAGAGGGAGAGCTTAATCTTGCAGGGCACTGTCGGAGTACATATTGCCAGGTGACTCGGGGGTTCACCAAGGGAGGGGGCAAGAGGCCCCAGAGTGACAAGAGACCAACTGAGGCTAGCATGGAGGGGAAATGGGCTTCTAAAGTCCGCCCCTCTCTGGCCAGGTCCACTTTGATCCTCACAGTCTGCAGAAACTATGACCCAGAGGGTTTCATTCAAGATGATTTGGGCCCTGGACATCTGACAATGAATGCCAAGACAGTTTGGGTTCCCACAATTGAGCAGAAATGTCTTGAGGCATTACTCAGTGGTAGAGCCCCTGCCTAGAATCCCCCAGTGAGGGGCTGGGGTGTGGCTCAGTGGTAGAGCCCCTGCCTAGAATCCTCCAGTGAAGGGCTGGGGTGTGGCTCAGTGTAGAGCCTCTGCCTAGAATCCCCCAGTGAGGGGCTGGGGTGTGGCTCAGTGGTATAGCCCTTGCCTAGAATCCCCGAAGTTCCTGACCTCCTCACAGATCCTCCTTAACTTGGTAACAGTCAGCACACACAGCTCAGGAGAAATAGGTGTATGCTGAGGGTTGAGGAGAAGCCAGGTTGCTGATAAACCACCCAGGTCATACAGGACGTGGAATCCCACAGCGTCTAACCCACAATGCAGCTGCTGAGAAGCTGTGGGCCTCCCCTCAGGGACTCTCCAGGGTGGCTTTCCTGCCATGCCTGGCTCCTCGTGAGCTGGGCATGTGCCTGACAGCGTAGCCCCAGGAGTTGCTTTCTCGGGCCTTCTCGCAGGAGGTCATTGGAGGGCAGAGGATGTAGCTGCAGTCAGGACATGTGGCCGCCAAGAGCGGAAGGATCGCACTGGGGGCTTCCGAAGGTAGTGGCCTTGATGGATTAGGAACGCTGGGACAGGAGCCAGACAGTTGAGGGTCTAAACAAGGGCTTGAAGAGGACAGAAGTGAAAAAGCCATCTCCCACCTGTCCCTGGCACCCCCAGGGCTTCCAGGTGGAGCACGCTGAGGACCCAGTGGTGGGAGGGGCCTGGAGCAGCTGTTTGCTCAGCTAAAGGTTTAATCTCCAAAACAGGAAGGCGTGTATTGACACAAGCCGCAGCCACAGACGGAACTGGGCCTCAGGCTTGCCAGGTTCAGCTCCTGGGCCCCTCCTGCCTCGTGCAGGGACCTCCTCACAGCCCCCACCACAGACCGCTGGTGTGCCCAGCTTCCGGCAGCCCCCTCACCCCATCACACCTCAGGATTAAATACCTCTCCAGGTTTAGCAAGCTCCAGGATGGGGGTGGGAGGTTGGTTCTCCAGGGCGAGGAAGGGAGAGGCCCTTCCCCCCCCAGCCTCATTTTATAAATAAGGAAACCACAGGGGCTCCGAGAGGGAAGTGAGCCAATCTGGGTCACAACAGCATGAGTGGGGGGCATCTCAAGCATGCCTGGGTGTGGCTCTGTTTATACACACACACACACACACACACACACACACAAAATCTGCCCAGCAGAGGGTTGGATCCCAGAGAGTCCCCCAGCAGAGGGTTGGATCCCAGAGAGTCCCCCTGTCTTTTCTGGTCCACTTGGAGGGAAGATGGACTGGAGCTGGTACCTACGTTGGAGGGCAGCTGGCACTGCACATGCATCCCAGAGGGAGCAGGGGAAGAGGCAAGGGGATGGTTTCAGGTGCTGGTGGGGGAGGAGAGGCCACCTCAAGGGTCATGCTAGACAGTTACTTGGTGTGGCAGAGAGGTCTGGCTCTGTAGGTGTCTTAATGGTCCCTCACCTGCCCCTGCCAGACTTCTTGGTACCCAAGAGTCTCTTGTTGAAACGAGGCTACTCTCCTGCCCTCTGATGCTTCTCTCTAGACCAGACTTCCATGGCAGACCCATGGCCAGCATCTCACATTTCTTTTTTTGTTTGTTTGTTTGTTTTGGATTTTTCAAGACAGGGTTTCTCTGTGTAGTCCTGGCTGTCCTGGAACTCACTCTGTAGACCAGGCTAGCCTCGAACTCAGAAATCTGCCTGCCTCTGTCTCCCAAGCGCTGGGATTAAAGGCATGCGCCACCACCGCCCGGCCTGCGCCTCACATTTCTTATTCTGAGCTGGAGTGCAGTGGGCTTTGGTGAACAAGGAAGGTTGACTCCAGGATCCTAGAGATGGGCTCTGGTCTGTCTCCCTCTTTGGTAAGCCATTATGGTTTGAGCCCCAGTTTCATTTGATGCCTAAAACCCTGTACTTGGCCACCTTATGTGTCTTCTGGAATCTTTCCACTCCCCCCTTCACCTCTACCAGGAAGGTTGTCCTCCCTGCTCAGTTTCTGTCTCCTGCAGGAATTCTGGGATTGCCCTGCTCCTCTGTCCCCCCTCCTTTACCCCTGTCCCCTCTCCAGCCCTTGATAGTGGCAGCCACCCAAACACAGAGGAGAGTTTCCTGGATAGGAACCTTCCCTGCAGATGCACAAGGTACCCAAGTGCTTTGGGGCTAAAGTCCCATTTCATAGATGGGAAGAGTAAGGGTAGAAGGGAAAGACCTCCTGAGGACACACACAGGAATTGCTGTACATCTTGGGACCATGTTTGAAAGCAGCTATGCATAGGTCTGACTGACTCCCCAGTCCACTCTACAGCATGGTCTGTGGTGTCAGTCTAGTCTTGGGCCTCACATTAGCCATCTTATGTCACCCCCACACCCCAAAGGTCTTCTTCCAGACTGCGCCAGCCTCGGTGCTTTGTCCTGCACTGGGCTACCCCTCCCTCCTGTCTCATCCAATATAGCCTTTGCTGTTACTCTATCCCCATGACCCAGTTTCCCTTCTTGTCTGTGCCCGGGGGCAGGAGACCCTGGGGGGACAGTGTCCCTCTTTGAGGCAGGTCCAATGGAGGATCAGGTGTCCCAGGTGGGGCAGGCAGGCGCGTCTGCCTGCTGGGGCAGGGGACCATGGCTTTCAGGTCTTCAATAGCCCGAGGTTAGGTTCCCTCCCTGGGGACCTCTGTTGTGTGGCCATTGTGATGGCCTGGGAACCAAGGCCTCCCAGCCAGACAGAGCTTGGCCTGCCTGCCCCTGGAGCCTAGACTCCAAACTGGGTCCCAGCATCTTCTGTGCTGTTTGAACGGCCAGGGGTGAGAGCAACACCCACAGCCAGAGTGAGCACAGAGGAAGACGTGGACCCCTCAGGTCTGTCACAGACTTTGTCTATTGTCCCAGGCAACTGCTCTCAGGGAAGGAATGGCCTCTTTGTGGTTTCACATGGTGTAACTGGACATTCAGTGTGGGACCTTCACCAGTGTGCAACCTACCCAGTGTAGAGAAGCCCTGGTAAGGCTCAGTCCTGCTTCCCTGATCTAAACACTCTTCAGCCTTTCTTACCCTCTTTGTCAGTGTCCCCACCCACCCACTCATGCCTGCTTAGATAGTAAGACCATCTTTCCCACCCCAGCTGAAGGTAGAAGACAAGCTTATTGGCCTCACGGAAAGCCTAGCTGGCTTCTCTTGGACACACACAAACACACACAAACACACACACACATACATGCATGAAACTGGGACAAGTTAAGTTTAAGTATTAAGTATGGAACCTAGGGCCTTGCACTCTACCACTGAGCCACACCCCAGCCCCTCACTGGGGGATTCTAGGCAGGGGCTCTACCACTGAGCCACACCCCAGCCCCTCACTGGGGGATTCTAGGCAGGTCTCTACCACTGAGCCACACCCCAGCCCCTCATTAGGGGATTCTAGGCAGAGGCTCTCCCACTGAGCCACACCCCAGCCCCTCACTGGGGGATGCTAGGCAGGTCTTCCAACTGCTGAGCTACATTGTCCAATCTCTGAGTTGGGTTAGTTATGGGAGCAGAAGGGAGCACTGATGTTAGCCATGGACATGCTGGAATAGTTACCGGCACCTGGGCGTCTAGTGGAGATGACCTCTATTGGTCAGCACACATTCAGTGTGAAAGGCTAAGCAGGTGTCCATATTCTGGAGCTCCCTCTGCTCCTGTGCTCACGCATATGTATCTGAGCCTGTTGGACGTGTTGAGCTGCAAGGCACACGTGTGATCTGGCTGTGTGCAGGTGTGTACCAGTTCCCTGATTGCACATACTGAAGCTGTCCAGGCTGCATGGAGACAGATCCTTTCCCCAGCCGAGCTAGATTCTAGAATAGGCCAAGAGTTCTCATTAGCCCAGATCTGTCCTGCAGTGACCCAAAGCTTTCCTGGACTAATAATGATTAAAAACCTGAGCTTCAGCTTAAGTCCGTCTCATCCGTGGAAGGTTGCATTTTGCCCGTGTGATACCTGGTGGGCCCCCGGTTCATACCCTCCCAGGCACTGGAAGATAAGCTTGGAGCTGCTGTAAAGGTGTGTTCCAGCTGGGTGGATTTACCAAGAACTGATTGATTCCCTGCCAGTTCCCAAGGTCAAGGTGACAGCTCTGATTTTTTCGAGGAGTCACCATCTGTCCCCAGACAAGCTGACACTCAGACTGAGACACGGGGTGTGGCCTCAGGGCTCCGGGAACATCATTCTAGATAGGACATCTCAAGTGTAAAAGGCTCTGAAGTTGAGCAAGAGCAGTGGTTCTCAACCTGTGGGTCCCGACCCCTTGGGGAGTCGCATATTAGATATTTACATGGCAATTCGTAACAGTAGCAGATTTACAGTTACGGAGTAACAAGAAAAACAGTTTTATAGTTGCGAGATAACCACAGCGTGAGAGACTGTATGAAAGGGTCTCAGTGTTAGGAAGGTTAAGATCCACTGATCATGAACAAGGTCCTTCCCTCCATTTCCAAGTCCCTCATGGAGACTTTGCCAGGTTCTCACGGGAACCTCAATGAAGGTCCCTTTCTTTTCTTTTTCTTTTTTTTTTTTTAAAGTGTTTTGTTTGTTTGTTTGCATTTCTTTATTGTGTGTATGTGATAGTGTACACTCATGGTGCACCTATAGGGGTCAGGGGACAACCAGCAGGAGTCAGTTTTCTCTTTCCACCATGTGAGTCCCAGAGATTAGAATCCGGTAGTCATGCTTGGTGGCTAGTGCCTTCAGTCAGTGATCCCCTTCTGGGAGATAACTTCTGTTATGTTCGGGGTGCTGTTAGCCATCCAACAGTAAAAGGCAGGACCTCAGCAGGGCGGTGGTGGTGGCACACCTTTAATCTCAGCCTCAAGAGGCAGAGGCAGGTGAGTCTCTGTGATTTCGAGGCTAGCCTGATCTACAGAGGAGTTCTAGGACAGCCAGGACTACACAGAGAAACCCTGTCTCAAAACCAACAAAACAAAACAAAACAAAGATTGAAACAAAAACAACAACAAGAGGTCCTGAGAGGCCAGCTCTTCCCTCTCTGCTAAGCTAGCTCTCCAGCCCCAGGAATCAGGGGTGACATCTTCTCCTGTGGGAGCCTGGTGTAGACAGCACCTCTCATGGTGTACCAAGTCAGAAGCTCTGCCTGCTGACCAGCAGTCCCACCCTAGCTGGTAGACAGACCAAATGTCCCTGTGCCCCTATTCACTCTGAGGACACTAGGGGAGAGCCTGATTTAAGAGACAAATATATGCGTGACCTTTCACTCTGAGACTTGCTGAGGACTCTGTGCATGGTCTTCTCACACCCAGACCTCAAGTCCAGGCTTGAGGGTTGGGCAGGAGGCCACTAGTGTTCAGGAGTGAGGTCAGGCTCCCTGGGAATATCCCAGCATCTTCATCCACAGACTCATCCATGCTGGACATAACCTGGGTCATCTCCCATCTCATCCATTACAGGTGTGTCTTCCCCTGCCTTGTTAATGTCCTGTTGGGAATGGAGCACAGCTCTCCGTGCACACTAGATAAGCCCACTAGTAACTGAACCGCAGCCCCATTCAGTGCTCCATGGCAGAGAAGTTTCAAGACCCTTGTCTAGCAGATGTGGCTTGGGTAGGCTCAAGCCGCAGCTTGCCCCGCCACCTGCTGACCCGATTCTTCCTCCATGGCTTTGTCTGGGGAAGCGGTGGGAACCAGCCTTTACATGGCCTCCCAGCCCCCAGGCTGTCGCCCCCTGGGAGGCCTGGTCAGAGAGCTCAGGTGTCTCATACAGCCGGTTTCTCTGCCTCTTGCCCAGAAGCCAGGGAAGGTCACTCCCCAGGGGCCACATGCAGCTCTGGCCCCGCCTTCAGGGACAGTGGACAGGTGGGGTGGCCGTCTGGCTGCAGGTAAGCCCAGCCAGACCTGATGCCATCTCTCAGTCCCTTGAGAGGAGAGACCGCCCAGGTGTATCTTGAGGCCCCTTCCCACGACCCCTGTGCCCACCCCACCCCCAGGGCCACCATGCCTGACAGAGTGAGCTCTCCCTGTCCTCTGTCACTCTCTTTGCCTTGCGGAGCCAGGGTTGTGACCCTATTTTGTGTAGTAAAGAAAAGACCCTCATTGTTAGAAGGATGCACCCCACACCCCTCAAGCTGTTTCTGGGAATCTATGTCTGCCTTGGGTCTGATCCTGGATCCCAGTGGTTCAGGGAGACCACCTCTTAGTCATATGCTTCTTGCACTCAAACTACCAAGGTTAAATCAGGCTGGGCATGTGGCTCAGTTGATAGAGGGCTTGCCCAGCATGCACAAAGCACTGGGTTCTATCCCTGGGACCTCATTAACCAGATGAGGTGATTAACTCTTGTAAGACTAGCATTTGGGAGGTAGAAGCAGGAGGATCAGGAGTTAAAGGGATACATCCTTGGGTAGATAGCAAATGAAATGAGGGGCCAGCTCAGGCTACGTGAGATCCTGGCTTTAAAAGAGAAAAAAAATCCAAACTTTAGCTTTGGTAGTTATGCTCTGGATGACGTTAGGTGAGTAGGCAATGCCTCAGCATCTTCAACTCTAAACAGCAATGTCAGGAGGGGACACTGTGAGCCCGGGGCCCACACACCGCTGGGTGCAGGAGTCAGCCACACCTGGCATGTGGCAAGCACTGCTGACCTCCAGAGCCCAGAGCCTGGGGGCAGGAGTTTGAGGCCGGCTTTGTCCCACCTCAGCTGTGTTCTCCTGGACTGCCTTATTCTCTAGAGAACCCCTAGTCAAGTCTGTGTTCCATATGGGGTTCCTGGGTCCGGCCCAGCCAGAACCCCACGTCTGCTTTTATCCGTAGCAATGATTTGAGCTGAGAAACCAAAGCTCAGAGAAAGCAGACCCTCTATCTAAGGTTGCAGTGTCTTTGCTCCAGGGTTCTCCGGGCCACAGGGAGAAGCAGGAGGCGTAACTGAGGGTGGGGACTTCCAGATGCTACAGGCGGGAAGCTGTGTAGACTCCCAAAGTGTGGGCCTGCTCCAACTCGCAGGCTGGCTCCGTTCTGTGCCCAGACGCCCACACACACAGCAGATCCATGGGCCCAGAGAGGCCTCTGCCTCATGGGAGGCTGCCTGGCTCTACCACATGGGAGGGGGCTCAAGGGCAAAGGCTGTTTGTCCTCTGCCACCTATGAGAGGACACCCAAGAAAGCCATAGCCCTCTGTCACTGGACATTCATTCATTCACTTATTCACTGGCTTGTGTTCATTCATTAATACCCACCCATCCATCCATCCACCTATTCATGCAAGCATGCACGCATGCACTTTGCAGACACCAGAGCGATGGATCTTCCTGTGCAGCCTTGACAGAATCTGTTATCCTCTCTGGACTGTGAGGGCTCCCATTCATCAAGGAATCTTACCTCCATAGCTGGCTGGGTTCAGACAGGAAGTGCAGAGTGGAGGAGACCACAGGCCCCAACACGGTGGCTTCCAGGTTGGTTTCCCTAGAGAGTGTTGGAATCTTGCCCATGCACTGCTGGAAGAAGCTCCCCTGTCTGCTCCTTCCCAGCTCCTTCTCAAGAATGGCAGCTGATAGCCCCTTCCCATGTTAGAGTATGGAGGGGAGGGGAGGGGCTGCTTCTGGGTCCCTGAGGAATCCTGTGAAGCCAATCACTACTTCTCAGTCTCTTAGGGGTCTGCCCAACCTGAACCCTCATCTTCTTTTTCGTCTTTCTTCTTCTTTTTTAAATGAACATGTGTACACTTATGCACAGACATGAGAGAGAGAGAGAGAGAGAGAGAGAGAGAGAGAGAGAGAGAGAGAAAGAGAGAGAGAGAATATGTATGTGGGTGTATGTGTACATACGTGGAGACAAGAGGGCAACCTGAGGTGTCACCACAGGAATGCTGTTCACCGCCTTTAAGACACACTCATTAGACAAGATCTGACTAGTAGGCTAACCTGGCAGGCCAGTGAGCCCCAGGGAGCTTCCTGTCCTTACCACCTCATTGCTGGGATTATAACTGGTCTATAAAAGATAATGATATTATGATTCGTAATTTTTTATTTTTACGATTATGCGGTGTTGGGGGAGTATGTACACATGAATACAGTTGAGGCCCAAAGAGGACCTCAGATTCTCTGGACCTGAGCTGGAGGCTGGAGTTACGCAGTCTGAGTGCTAAGAACTGAACTCTGGTCCTCTGGAGATAAGAATGCACACTTGGCCACCGAGCCACGGCTCCAGCCCTAGATGAAGATAGTCTAAAGAAATACTTGTGCCTTTCTCTTCGATTATCACGTTATTAAAATGACAGACCCCAAGAAAAAGGGATTCTCTCAGGAATTTCACACTGAGAGAAGAGAAGCCAAAAGCCTGGGCCAGTGGGATACGACACTTTTCTCCTGGGAAGAGCCTGGGACCTCTGTAGATCACCTGACAGGAGAGGCAGGTACGGCTGGGTGGGACTACACCTTGACCAGGCCTGCTGAGCTCTGCGTACTTCTGGCCCTCTAGTGACTCCTCTGTCTCACTTCAGGACTCACGTGGACTTGGGGCAGGGTGAGGGGGAGTCACCAGGATCTCTCTGTCCATCTTTTCAGTGTAGCTACCTTGAATAAACCCCCTTTTCCTGC
Source organism: Rhabdomys dilectus (assembly GCA_019844195.1). Classification (NCBI taxonomy): domain Eukaryota; kingdom Metazoa; phylum Chordata; class Mammalia; order Rodentia; family Muridae; genus Rhabdomys; species Rhabdomys dilectus. The sequence continues at coordinate 614,686 of JADRCG010010537.1, read as the reverse complement.
TTTTTACTGTCAGTTTGGGTGTTTTAATTGGCTCGTAGAGGATGAGTAGCTGAATCTGGTTTGATGGGGCTCAGGCTGTGACCTCGAGTCCAAAACCAAGAACATAACCACGTGCCATGACACTCAGTTATTCTGTACAGACTCTGGAAATGGAATTCACGTCTTCTCATGCCAAGCCTTCACCAATGAGTCACCTCACCCATATTTACCCAGTGTCCCCTCACAAAGGCACACGAGGTGTGAACTGAGTCACTGAGAGGCAACAAGAACCTCTCTCTGGCCAAAAGGCCAGGCAAAGGTCCTGGGGTCAGAAATCAGGCTTTGCCTCTCAAAATCACCACGATAGTTCTCTACAAAGTCCTGGTACTCTGTACATAGACCTCAAACTCAAAAGGTCTCCAGTTGCCTCTGCCTCTCAACTTCTGGGATTAAAGAGCTGGACCACCAAGCCTGACTTACCATGACATTTCAAACAGTGATTGCAGCCTTATATCGCTAGGGGCACAAAGGTCCTTGGAGTGGTTTGAATATGCTTAGCTTATGGGAAGTGCTACTATTAGGAGGCGTGGCCTTGTTGAGGGAAGTATATCACAGTGTAGGCTGACTTTGAGGGCCCCTAGTGCTTAAGCTTCCCCAAGTGGAGAAGAGTCGGTCTCCTGGCTGCCTTTGGGTCAAGATGTAGAGCTCTCAGCTCCTCTAGCACCATGTCTGCCTACAGGCTGCCATGATCCCGCCATGACGCCAATGGACTAAACCTCTGAAACTGTAAGTCAGCCCCAATTAAATGTTTGCCTTTATAAGAGTTGCCGTGGTCATGGTGCCTCTTCACATCAATTAAGCCCTAACCAAGATAGTCTTTAGACACATAGATCACTAGGGAACCAGGAAGGTTAAACACACAGAGGCCTCTTCTCAGTGGAAGAATTTCCTGTTTTCCACTCAGAAGGCTGGGAGTAGGTTCTAACAATCTGGCGACCTTTTTGCTCTCTGTAGAGGCAGACCTCACCCAAATCCCCCAGAATAACTATCCCAGACTCTTCCCTCCCTAGATCATTGCTCATCCTGAGGAGAGATGTCACGTGTACCTTATGTCCTGCTACCTCTATGCTATCAGAGACCACACTAGTTTCTAGACCTCTAAGCTGTAGAACTCACCGTCAAGGTCACGTGTATGTTGTGAAGGAGTTTCTATGTAGTCACACCTCAAGCTTTATTGTGCACCTGGAATTGGAATGATTGTTTCCTGGGAAATGTCCCCCCAATTTTAAATATGTATCTAAATATGCTATATTTTAATCTTTTTATTTGTTTGTTTGAGACAGGGTTTCTCTGTGTAGCCCTGGCTGTCCTGGAACTCACTCTGTAGACCAGGCTGGCCTCGAACTCAGAAATCCTCCTGCCTCTGCCTCCCAAGTGCCGGGATTAAAGGCGTGCTAACAATGCTGAATGATGGTGGCACACGCCTTTAATCCCAGCACGCGGGAGGCAGAGGCAGGTGGATCCTTGAGTTCCAGGCCAGCCTGGTCTACAGAGTGAGTTCCAGGCCAACCAGAGCTACACAGAGAAACCCTGTCTCAAAAACAAACAAACAAACAAAGCTGAAAATGAGTTCCCTGGGATTAGACTCCCTCAAGTCTGATCCAGGCTGACAAAGTCCATCCGAACCAAACTGTCATGCTCATCTCTTTGTAGGTTCACTTTCCCACCTGGACATCTACTGTGTCTCCCTGAAGTGGCGCCCAATACGTGGCCCACAACCCTCAGAGAAGGTAAGGAAAAAATTATTTAAATAGAAATTATAGGGGTTAGAGAAACTAGGTCCTCTCACTGAAAAAAAGGGTCAATCAAGACCTTAGGTGAGAGAATGGATTGACATGGGTCTTTTTTAATCCTTTGCAACATAACATTTTGTGCAGTTATTGAAATGTTTTATTAAGATCCATAAAATCAAGATATTCAGAGCTACGGCTCTGCAACTTTGTACACATAGGAAATAATATGAAGAAATCGTGTGAGAACGGTCAAATGTTTTAGAAAGAGAAGGGGAGAGAGGGGAGGAGAGTGGGAAAGGGGAGAAAGTAAGACAGATTAGATAGAGAGGAGGCAGGGAAGAGAAGAGACAGGGTCGCAGGCATCTGACCCAGACGGACATCTCAGGCTCTCCTGGGAAGTTAAATCCCAAACTGCAAAGACTCGGCCTGGTGGCCAGTGCAGCAGCAGCAGTTGAGCCATTGTGTTTCAGAAAGAAAGTCTGTGCTGTCCTGGTTCCTGCCTCTGTCCTCTGAGCTCCCTCCTATGCACTTGGGTTTGGTGGACAGAGTCACTTCTGAGCCCTGAAAAGCAAACAAAACACCAAGCCCCAAACAAAGCAAGCCAGATGAAACCACTCCAAACGTGCTTGGGAGACGTGGTGTGAAGGAAGGACTTGTGGTTTTGTTTTAACTCTTTTTCTTACCCAACATGGCTTGATTTTACTTTTGCTTTTGACACAGAGTTTAGCTTTGTAACCCAGGCTGGCCCCAGCCTCACCAGTGCAGGTATTGCAGGGGGTGCCCCATCTCTATCTCTTCTCGCCCTCTCCTCATTCCCCAACTTATCTCTTTCTTTCTGACACAGTCTCATGTAGCCAGGCTGGGAGTAGACTATTTAGCCAAAGATGACTTTAAAATGTTTGTTAAGATTCATAAATTTCCTGCCTCCACCTCCCATTCCAGGCTTGACCCACCATCCCAGACCCACTTGTTATTATTGTTATTATTATTATTTTTTAAAAGCACAGGGTCTCAAGTAGGCCTAGCTGACTCAGAACTCCTTATGTAGCTGAGGCTAGCTCTGAATTCTTAGAGCCCCTGCCTGTGTAACATCTTTGGTTCCCTAGTAGTTGGTGGGTACCAGGACCTTTGTGCCCCCAACAGTAGACAAGCAGGTATATATGTCCCCCACTTCATGTGGCTCTTATTCAGTGGCAGAGGCCACACATGGAGCCTGGGCCCTCACTAGCACCACTCACTCAACAGTCCCTCCTGGAGCTGAGAGCTGAATGGCTAAAAGCATGGGACAAGCCAGGGGTCTGTGTGAGCTCTGTTTTCTAGCCACCCAGGTAAGAGCTCAGAACTGGCACATTCTCCCCTGAGAACTGTCCAGGAGTGAGCTCCCCAACACTGGAGGCATGTAAGCAGAGGCTAGCAATGGGAGGGAGCAGCTGGAATCCATGGATGTGCTGGAAGCTGGAAGTCCTGTGTTAACTGAATGGAATGAAGTGGAGACTGCTAACATTATGGTCGGCATTATCCGAACGTACACACAAAATCATCTGGTTTTCCTGGAGCATAATGGGTTAAAAAAATGTTTCCCTATGGCTATTCCTTGGTATAGAAGTAACAAGTTAGCATATCCTGGTGTTGTGTTGAAATGTTTGGTTTTTAAATTCCTATTGAAGCAGCTGACCGGAGATTCATGGAAAACTATTAATGAACCTTGGCTTATGATTTAGGACAGAATTTCTAGCAATTTCTCAATGGTCCTAAACAGGCTTCTACCATCATGTATGATCTATTTGTATAAAGTGACCTTCTCAGCACTGACCAAAAAAAAAAAAATCAATATTGAAAAACTCTGAAAAATAAATATTTGGATAAGATTTTATATAAAATAACAAATATATATGTCTCACTAGTATACAAATGTGCCTTATTGTATGTTCATGTGTGTGTGTGTGTGTGTGTGTGTGTGTGTGTGTGTATGGTTTTGTGTATGTGTGGAGTTGTGGTGCGAGCACATGTGTGCTCACGTGTGTGGAAGCCAAAGAAGGGTGATGTCTTAGTCTGGGTTTTATTGCAGTGAAGAGACACCATGACCAAAGCAACTCTTTTTTTTTTTTTTAAAGATTTATTTATTTATTTATTTTATGACACTGTTGATGTCCTCAGACTCACCAGAAGAGGCCACTGGATTCCATTACAGATGGTTGTGAGCCACCATGAGGTTGCTGGGAATTGAACTCAGGACCTCTGGAAGAGCAGTCAGTGCTTTTAACCGCTGAGCCATCTCTCCAGTCCCAAGGCAACTCTTTTTTTTTTTTTTTTTTTTTGAGACAGGGTTTCTCTGTGTAGCCCTGGCTGTCCTAGAATTCACTCTGTAGACCAGGCTGGCCTCGAACTCAGAAATCCGCCTGCCTCTGCCTCCCAAGTGCTGGGATTAAAGGCGTGCGCCACCACCGCCCAGCTTAAGGCAACTCTTATAAAGGCAAATATTTAATTGGAGCTGGCTTACAGTTTCAGAGGTTCAGTCCATTATCAGCATGGCTGGAACATGGCAACATGAAGGCAGACATGGTGCAAGAGAAGCTGAGAGTTCTACATCTTGATCTGAAGGCAGTCAGGAGGAGGTCTGGATCACACTGGCCAGACTTGAGCATATATATGAGACGTCAAAGCCCCGCCTCCACAGTGACACACTTCCTCTAACAAGGACACTCCTCCTCCAGTAAGGCCACACCTCCTAATAGTACCACTTCCCTTGGGCCAAGCATATTCAAACCTCCACAAGTGTAGTGTGTCTTTCCTCAGCTGCTCTCCTCGTTCTTGTGTTTGTTTTGTTGATCAAAGGTCTTGTTATTCAGCCTTGGCTGGCACAGATCTGCATACTTCTGCCTACTGAGTGCTGGGATCAAAGGTGTGTGCTGCCACGGACTGGCTTCCATCTTGATTATTTTGAGAGGAGATCTCCAGTTGAACTTGGGGCTCACTGATTCAGCCAGGATGACTGGCCAGTGAGCTTCAGGGATCCTCCTGTCACTCTTCCACACCCCAGACACCAAGGCTGAGGTTACAAGCATGCTCTACCATGCCTGGCTTTTTGAATGGGTTCAGGGGATCTGAACTCAGATCTTCATGCTTGTATGGCCAGAATTTTACTGACTGAGTCACCTCTTCAGCCCCTGTTCTTTAATAAACTCTGGGGTCCCAGGTATACCAAAGAATTGTTTTAAAATAAATATCTTTCTGATTTATTGTCAACATTTGATTTGTGGACTTGTTTTTATGTATGTAACTATCTGAGATCATGTAAAAATTTCTCAACTTGGCAATTTGAGAAAGAGGTCAGAGGGGAAAACATTTGAGAAGCTGTGTATCACTGGCATACTCGTCTGGAATCCTGGATTCTGGACCTCCATCTTTGGGGGATGGGCCGGGGGCAGATGTCTTTAAGCTCAGACTCAAGGTTCCAATGGAGTGTAGGAAAAAAAAATAAAAACTCGGCCGGGGAACCGCAGGGTCTCTCACACCACGCTGTGTGTAGTTGGCTGAGAATGCCCTGGGTTCCTCCAGCTGGAAGTTAGGCCCGCTGTTCACCGTGGTTCCTCATGGCGTGGCCCCAACACACGAGGACGTCCTTGGGTTTCCAAAACTGGTTTATTGGCATGGTGGATGGATCTGGATGCAACCCCCCACAAAACCCAGAGTGGACCTGAGTTAAATAGGGAGGGGAAGAAGGGGGAGGAACTGGGGAGGAATGCTTAGTTGGCCTACCCTCTGGCCTTCAGGTACCTCATCAGTATGTAAATCTCTCTAGGGCCTAGGGGCTATTTATCATACCCTCCACCTGTGTATGTGACTGAAGGGTGAAGGTGGAATGGAGATTAGACCTCATGTTAGGTCTGACAATGGAGATAGGAAGTTAAGTTTTCCCTGTGGGGTCAGTGTACTCTAGACAGAGACCTCAGTCTCCTCTTCTGTCATGGGACACAGATCCCAGCCTACATAGCAGGGACCACTATCTCTAAGGATCAACCATACCTTTGGCCTTAGACCTTCTGGCCCAGCAGAGCTGACATTCTAGACGGACTGTTGGCAAGTGACTCTGGAGGTGACTAAATGTACGCTGGACGTGGTGATGCTGACCTGCAATCCCAAAGGGATTTGAGGACAGCCTGAGTTACATAATGATACTCTCTCACACACACACACAAAAAAAAAAAAACAGACAACAAAAGTTTAGAAAAGAGGTTGTCTGGGAGTTCAGCTCAGTGATTGTAGGACTTGTCTGGCATACTCGAAGAGCAGAGGGCTCACCAGAGAGAACAGGACTGAGGACTTTTCTCCACAATAGGAGAAAGTGACCACCTGGTTGAGTCCAATTCCCGCCAAGCCACTGTAGTTCCCAGAGAATTGAAGGGCTAGGGACATGGGGACAATTCCAGGGACAAAGAACTGGGGCCAGGGGCCCTGGGGGTTGGACTTATGGCCTCTCCTGACCCCAGTAGAGAAACTAGCCTTGTTGGGCACAGCCAAGTCACAGAGACCAGCTTGGGGGTGGGACAAGGGCAATGAAAGGCCCAGAGAAAGGATTAGTCCAAACCCAAAGGCCTGGCAGGTGCCATGGCAACCTGGAGCCTGAGCTGGGACAATAGGCCTGTGTTAACACCCTCTGTCTGCCTCTGTGGGGCTGGGGGCTTGTTAACCAGCTTAGTAGGCTAAGGGCGGCCATTCACATGGAAATATGGGCTTTGGAGCTGAGGGAGTGGGAGGTGATGGGCAGGTGCTGGGGCAGAGGGAAAAGTCTTACCTTCTTGCCTGACCCTCATCCTCACAGTGCCCCTGCACAGCCATGTGTCCTGGAGGACTACTCTGTTCATGGGCAGTGAGCAGCACAGGCTTTATGGAACCTAGGGGTGTCTGTCAGGGGTGTCTGACTTGACACCCACAAAACATGGGATTAGTGAGGGTCCTGAGGTTGAGTCCAATTCCCGCCAAGCCACTGTAGTTCCCGGAGAACTGGAGGGCTAGTCTTGAGGGGGGCAGTGGGGTGGGCTCTGGAGGTGAAAGATCGGTCAGTGGAGATGCTTTGATGTTAGCCCCATGGAGTAGGGTAGGGAAGAAATGGACAGTCTGTACTGGTACCCCGAAGCCAACCTTACCCTAAGGACTTTGAAGGTGTCTCTTCCTTCTCAGCTGTGTCCCTAGCTCTAGGCCCTGCTGTGCCTCTGGCCCCAGCCTGTCTACACGGAGGCTGACTCTCCCACCCAGATGGCTACCCTCCCCTCTTCCTCCTTGCACCTGTTCTTTCTGCCCAGCCCCCATCTGTAGCCCTCCCACAGCCCAGCCCTGGGCCCCCTGCCTCACAGAAACCCTTCCCAAGCCTCTTGTCCCCTACCATAGTTCAGGCATTTGGTAGCATTTCTGATTTTTTTCAGCTTTCTTATTCTACCCAAGTAGGTCACTCCAAACTGCCATCCCCAGCCCTAAGAGTGTCTAGGGAAAGCACTCTCACAGGATTTGCAAAAGGAACAGACCAGGACCAGGTTGGGGGGATGGCAACAGGTCTGGCCTCCGAGCCTTGTTCTGAGGTTGCATGGTAGGCACACCAGTGGGGGAGGGACAGAGCCCTGAGGCTCCACTACAGCGCTGGGGAAAGCCCCTTGCAAGCTGAGATGCCCTGGAATGCTTTGGTAGGCCAGAGTGACAGGGAAGGAGCCAAGCAGGTGTCTAAGCCCCTGTTGATGCAGGATTACAGCCATCTGGCTGCATCTCCGGTCAGAGTCTCTCCCTCCTGGCTCTGGAAAGCCACCAGGCAAGGCTGGGAGAGCTGTAGCAGTTCGGTCTCCTCATGGCATGGCGAGAGCTGAGCATCCGAGGTGTGGAGAGCCAGGCGGGGTCAGCAGTAGCCTCTGTTGGGGCCTCTAGGTGGATGCTTTCCTTCGTGAGTTGGAGGAGGGGAGAGGCTCCTGTGGGAGCAAAAGAAACCTTGACAGCTGTGGTCATGGCTCTCTGCCAGAAGCTGTGTCCTTGTGGGGAAACTGAGGCCCAAGGGCAATGGTAGATTAGTGCCACTTAAAAAGATTTTTATTGTGTATAATGTGTGTGATGAGTGCCTAGCACGCATATAGAGGTCAGGGGTCAGTTCTCTCCGTGCACTACCTACTGAGACATCTTCCTTTTTTTTTTTTTTTTCCTTTGAGACAGAGTCTTATTTACTCCCTGTATTCACATGGGTCCTTGAAGTCTATTCTGATATTCTGATCCTCCTGTCTCTACCGCCCAGTGCTGGGATTGTAGGCATGTGCCATGGCCACTAATGTTTTTCTTGCAAATGTATGCTCTGACAGAGACAAAAGCTGCCCCAGGACAGAGACCTGGGGTTCTCCAACCCAGCTTCAGGCTCCACAGCCCTGGAATCCTATCCTTCCTTGGGTACACACGGGTACACACACAGAACTTTGTGCCTGTTCGGAAGCTGTTGGGGACTAAAGACTTAGAACTGTGGTGAGAGCGATGTCTATAGAGTGCTTTTTAGTTTTAGGGGTGTCGTCACCTGCCTTATATCTCAGGCTTCAGCTCTCTCTTGTCACCTTGTCACCTCTTTAACCAGTGGCTACTGGACTGAGTGTCAGAGTGTCACTGCTAGGAGTCAGGGGATGTAAAGACCTCAGGCTTCTGAGTCCCACCACACACACACACACACACACACAGACAGACACACAGATACACACACACACACACACACACACACACACACACATATGTTGGGTTTCCTCTGAGCAGACTGAGGCCCCAGCTGCACACAGCTGGCAGAAGGGAGGGGGTACGCTGGAAACTTGAGCAGGCTCTGCCTCCACCCCTAACTCCCAAGGATGAACTTTGGGCACCATCAGAGACTTTGGCTGGGCTAGCCACCTCCCTTTCTGTCCTCTGCCCCCCTCCTAGCCTGCCATCTGCCCCTGTCTCTCCTGTGGAGGGGGAGGGACTACCCACATTCCTCAGCACAGCCCCTCCTCACATCTGGTGCTTCCCAAGCCCACTGCCTTCCCTACCTTGTCCAAGGAACACACTGGTCCAAAAAAAAGTGCTTCTCCCTGAACACACACCGCTGTCGCAGCCTCACTAGGTCCCCTAGAGTCCCCTTCTGAGTATGACTCGGTCCTTTGAGAACGGCTCTGAACCTGTTGGCTCCTGCCATACTGGAACATTCAGGGACAGAGTGAAGAAGGCTGATTGGATGATACCCACATATCTGACTCAAGTCTGTTCCCCACGGGGACTGAGAGGGCAAGGGTGGCATGTCAGGGGACTGGTCAAAAGAATCCTGGACACATCCTGACCCTGGGAGGCCTTCCATGGATGGGTGAAAGGATACCTCTTGTCCTTAATGGTTCTGTGTGGGAGCACAGTAGAATGAGAGATACCTAGAGTCCCCAGAGGAAACAGAGATACCCCAGGCTGCAGTCAGCTGCCTGGCTTAGCCTCACCATCCCCAAAGCCACTCTGAGCATCAGCCAGGAGGAGAGGGCCCCTTTCTCCCTTTCTCTCTCTCTCTCTCTCTCTCTCTCTCTCTCTTTCTCTCTCTCTCTCTCTCTCTCTCTCTCTCTTTCTCTCTTATATTGCAGAATCTCAAGAAGAGAATGAACATGCCTTTAATATCAGCACTCAGAAGAATCTGAGTTAGAAGCCAGCCTGGTCTACAGAACAAGTTCTCGGATAGCCAGGACTACACACACACACACACACACACACACACACACACACACACACACACTACACACACACACACACACACACACACACGCACGCACTACACACACACACACACACACACACACACACACACACACACACACACACAC
>JADRCG010010537.1:571165-597330 GCA_019844195.1 Rhabdomys dilectus | reverse complement strand
AACAAAACAAAACAAAACAAAACAAAACAAAACAAAACAAAACAAAAAAGATCTCCTAACAAAAGCCCTTTCCTCATCTGCTGGGGGGCGTGGGTTAGTTGGTGGCATGCTTGCCTAGCAGCTCTAAAGCTCTGAGTTCCATCCCAGAACCTTGTAAGCAGGATATGGTGGCCTATGTCTGTGATCCCAGCGCTTAAGATGTCGAGGCAGAAGGATCAGAAGCTCAGGGTGATCCTCAGCTACATGGCGAGTTCCAGGTCAGCTTTGGTTACACCAGACCTTCTCTCGACGTGAAGCACACTTCAGTTTCTGCTTCCTAAATTCCCATACTCCTCTGCCTCAGCTTCTTCAGTTTCTACCCTACCCTGCCTTCTTAGCTGCAAGCCAGCCTCAGCTCTCCACTGGCCTCTGGCCCCCTCGAGCTGGGGAAAATTCCACAAACTTCATCCAGTGCTGGCTACTAAGAGGACATTTCTCAACCCCCTAGGGATCCTCTGAGGCAGGGGTGGGACAGTGGGTCAGTGCCTGAAGCCAGCTGGAGAAGTGGTTGACAAGTGTGAAGGGCACGAGGCTGGAGTTCTTCTGGCAACCTCCCTAGCCTCTGGGCCTCAGTTTCCTCTTTGTGAAAAGAGAGGGGGCTGGGGCTGCCCAGCCTGCCCCAGGTGCTTCCTAGTCTCTTCTCCTCTTCTGTGCTCTTTTATTTTTGCCTGACTTTGCTTCTTCAAGAGTTTCTACCTATCTTTGTTAATATTGCTTTTCTTCTACCCCTGGCCTCCACACTCTACACTCCCCACCCCCATTCCTAGGATCGATCCTAAGGGCTCATGCCTGCCATGCACAGTGCTTCTTCTTCTGCTCACTCTTTATGTCAAGACAGAGTCTCACCGTAAGTTGCCCAGGCTGGTATTGAACTCATGATCCTACGCTTCAGCCTCCCATATAGCTGGGATGACAGGCTGCTAGCATCAGGCCCTTCCACGTCTACTTTTTCTATCTGTTGCTTTTTCTCTGTCTCTGGTCCCGTTTCCAGCTCTTCCCGCCTCTTCAGTGTTCTGTGGGGCTCACAGCTCCTCCCCGTCCCACAGATGTCCTGGAACTGGTGTGAGGTTATTTTAGGAGCTGGTGGCTCCCCTGGGTCGTTCCCAAGCGCCTTGGCCGGGATGGAGCACATGTGAAGTCAGTCGGCTCTGCCGGGGCAGGCGGCCTGTGCTGCCTGAGGCTGATGAGAGTGCGGTTCAGGGACACAGCACAGACTTCCTGGTGACAGAGGCTCAGGCAGTGGCCACAGCCTGTCCCTAAGGATTCCCGGGAAGGGCTCATTCCCAACCACGGGTACAATATAAAATGTCTCTCTCTCTTTATCTCTTTGTTATATTTTATTTTTTGAGACAGGATTTTATGCAGTTTAGGCTAGCCTCCAACTTGCTATGTAGCCAAGGCTGACCTTGAATTTCAATTTTTTTTTCTTCTACCTCCCTGGTGCAGAAATGATGAGTGACCACCAATGCAGTTTCATGCATGCTGGGCGAGCAGTCTACCAACCACAGCCCCAATCCTCCCCCCCTTTTTTTGACAAAATATGACTGTAACCTAGGGAGCCATGGAACGCGCAGTCCCTTCTGCCTCTGTCTCCTGCCTGCTGAGACTACAGATGTGAACCATCCAACTGTCACAGAAGTTTTTCTATTGCTATGTTTAAAACAATAAAAAAGAGCAGGGCCGTGGTGGCTCACACCTTTAATCCCAGCACTTGGGAGGCAGAGGCAGGCAGATTTCTGAGTTCGAGGCCAGCTTGGTCTACAGAGTGAGTTCCAGGACAGCTAGGGCTACACAGAGAAACCCTGTCTTGAAAAGAATATTAATAAAGATTGGTGGGGTGCTGGAGAGACAGCTCTGTGGGTGAAGGGCTTGCTGTGTAAGCCCGTAGACCTGAGTTTGATTCCCTAGTGATCATGTAAAATCTCAGCGTGGCATACCTATAACCCCAGAGCTTGGGGGTGGGTGTGTGTGGAGACTGACAGATTCATGGGGCTCCAGGTTCCATAAGAGACCCTGCCTCAAAAACAAAATAAAACCAAGCAAAAGCACTAGTAAGGCAGAGAGTGACAAAGAAAGACACCTGATATTGGCAACCTCAGACCTCCATGTGTTCATGGGCACACGCATATGCATATATCACACACATGTGAACACATACACATGCATATACCACACACACGTGAACACACACATGCATATATCACACACGTGAACACACATGCATATATCATACACGTGAGCACACACATGCATATATCACACACACGAACACTCACATGCATATATCACACACATGAACACTCACATGCATATATCACACACATGAACACTCACATGCATATATCACACACACTATTTTTTTTTTTTTTTTTTTTGTTTTTTGGTTTTGGTTTTTTGGTTTTTTGAGACGGGGTTTCTCTGTGTGGCTATCCTGGAACTCACTCTGTAGACCAGGATGGCCTCGAACTCAGAAATCCGCCTACCTCTGCCTCCCAAGTGCTGGGATTAAAGAAGTGCGCCACCACTGCCCAGCACACACTTTTTTTAAATTTTGTTTTGAGTGCATAAGTGTTTTGCCTATGCACCACATGTGTGACCGGTACCTGCAGTGACCAGAAGAGGACGGCAGATTCCCTGGAACTGCAGTCAGATGGTTTGGGAGCTGCCACACAGGTGCTGGGGATTGTACCGGGGTTCCCTGGAAGAGGGATTCCCTGTGCTCTAAACTGCTGAGCCGTCTCCACAGCGCGCTCCCCGACATTCTCTAAGTGTGCAGGGTAAAGCTTAAACACATGCTTCACCTAACTCAGTGTGTCAAAACTTATCATTTAAACGGAATCAATATGAAAATCATTACAGCGATAATTACCAGCAAACAGTAAGTGCAGAAATCAGTGGGCGTTCCTGGGACACTGCTGTTCATGCACGTGTCATGGGTTGATCTCACTTACCCTCCCTTTCCTACCCACTTCCTGTCCCCTCCCCAGCTCCCACCATCCCTAATGTCTCCTTCTCCCCATCTTTATGCTTTTTGGTCTTTATGTTTTTTGAGGTTTCCATATTTGAAAGAAAACATGTAACACTTATTTATTTATTTATTTATTTATTTATTTATTTATTTATTTAGACAAGGTATCATATAGCCAAGGTTGGCCTTGAACTTCTGATTCTCGGGTCCTGCATAATAACAAATAGGCATAGTGATACAGGATTGTAGTCTCAGCACTTGGGAGGCTGAGGCACTAGAATCTCAGAGAGCTCAATGTTATCTCGGACTAAAGAAAGACCAATCACGAAAGGAAGGAGAGAGCTGGCCATGTGGCACAGGGGATAGAGGACTTGCCTAGCATGTGTGAAGCCCTGGGCTCCATCCACAGCACCCCATAAACCAGGCACAGGGGTGCACACCTGTAATCTCACACCCTGGAGGTGGAAGAAGGGTGATCAGGAGAACAAGGGTATCCTTGGCTACACAGTGAGTTTGAGGGCAGCCTGGGCTACATAAGACTGTTTCCGAAGGAAGAAAGGAGGGGATTATTACTATGCCTTTTGTCCTGATTTGGAAATCTAGTTTGTGTTATACATTTATATCTCCATGGAATATTCCAGATGCTTAGTGGGTGCATTCCGTCAGTCTCTCTGTCTGACGCAGCAAACTAGTCCAGCTTTCCCAGTGCCTACCCGTGCATGATGCAGCTGGTGCTCTATGAATGCCCTTGCGGGGTTGAGTGAGATAGGGTACATGTGCCACTCAAAAGTTTGAGTCTCCATTACTCACATTAAAGGGAAAAAGAAGCAGCAGGGCTCAGCTGTGCCCACCTGTCACTCAGGATCTGGGGGTCGGGTAGAGAAAGCCTCGTAGGTCCAGGCTCAATTAGAGAGCCTGTCTCAAAGGATAAGGCAGAGGGAGACAGAGCAGGGTACCTGAATCCTCTTCTGGCCTACCTGAGCATGTGTGCAGGCGCGCGCGTGCGCGCGCGCGCACACGCACACACACACACACACACACACACACACACACAACCAATAAGACCCAAACGGTGGTGGCACATGCCCTTAATCCCAGCACTCAGGAGGCTGAGGCAGGTGGATCTCTGTGAGTTTGAGGCCAGCCTGGTCTACAGAGTGAGTTCCAGGACAGCCTGGGTTACACAAGGAAACCTTGTCTTGAAAAAACTCAAAAGGGTACTGGGGCAGCAGGGAAGCACTGTACTGCTCTTGTCCTGGAGTTCGGTTCCAGTGCTAGCCCCGCTGTGCTGGGCCGCTCAGAACTGTTTGTGAGTCCAGATGCTGGGCGTCGATGCCTTCTTCTGTCCTCCACAAATACCCCAGAGTACACACACATACACACAAGTTAAAACACATCTTTAGAATAAAACAATGCTCCTGTCTGGTGAGCCGTGTCCCCTGTCCCTCCAGACACTTTATTGTCTGATTGTGTTTACGGCTCTTCCTTCCTCCATCCAGACCTCAGGTCTGTTTATAGCGCTGGCTCTCCGGCAGTGTCCCTGGAGCCCAGTGTGCATGTGGAGAAAACATCTGGCTCCCTCAAGGTCAGATGTTAGTGGCAGGCATGCTCCTGCATGCACAGCTGGCCCTAACCCTGTCTGCCTCAGTGGTCTCCTTGTATTGTTCCTGTCCCAGACAACCCTCTGTGTGCCATACTTCAAAGGTGGCTTCACCTTGCCTTGTTCCCTGTTGGCACTGGATCAGTTTGGATGGTTGGAAGGGACTCCCTTCTCCATGCCCTGGCCTCCAGCACCATCCTCTCCTATAGTGTGCCATAACTGACTGGCTTGGGTAGCTGGGCATTTTTTTTTGACTCAGCTCCTTACTGCCCCCTGGAGGCTGTTCATAGTGGCCTCTTCTTTCATTCATGAAAGGAAAGGTTCTTATCCAGAAGGGTTGTGAACAGATATGAACACTCTTTGATGATTGCGAAGTTAATGGGTTACTGGCAAATACTGACTGAGGAGTTTGGCCCAGAAAGTGACAGGTGTACCAAGAAAAGGTGATTCCCCTTCATCCCGACCTCCTCTTAGCCTCAAACTTTCTATCTGTCTGCCTCAGCTTCTTAAGTGCTGGGATTATAGTTCCGTGCCACCGCGTCCAGACTGTTGTTGGTTTGGGTACTTTCCCATCACCTAACTCTTGTTCCTTCTACAACACCCACCCGTAGTGTCTCCTCCTCCTGGAAGCCAACCCAGATAGACCCCCATCCCATGCGTCTAAGGGATAGTCCAGCATTGTGTTTAGGGACTCGGGCACACTGCGGGCGTCAAATCTTGGCTCTGTAATGGCCTAGCTGTGTGTCTGTGCTCCTATATCCTTTTCCAGAATATGGCTCTCAGGACCAGTCCCACAGACTGTCAGCTTCAGAGATGCATGTAAACTGCCCAGCAAGTATCTGACAGAGAGCAAGCCTGGGCTATGCATGGTGACCCCTTCTTAAGAACAGCCTGGGTATAGTGGCAAGCTCTATAATCCCAGCACTGAGGAGGCCGGGATAAAAATATTGAAAGTCGGAGGCAATTCTTAGAGGGCATTCTTAAAAACAAATGAACAGGGGAAAATGGATGAGAGAAAACGATGGAGAGGGGAACACAAAAGAAAGAAGGAAGAGGAAGAAGAAAAGTGAAGGAGTCAGGGAAGAGTAGAGGAGGAGAGTTGGCACTAGGGCCCCGGCCAGGGTCTGGCCAAGATGGACGCCCACACCCCTCCCCGCCCCCTATCCTGGTGTAGCTCCTCCTCCCCAAGTGGGGTGGAAACCAGCTCCTGCTTCAGAACCTTCAAAGTCAACAGCTCCAGGCAAAACCGCACATCCGGGTGGAGGTAGGAAGTGCGGGTGCTGCCTAAATGGCAGGTCTGTAATTCTCAGGCCTGAACCACCTCACCTGGCAGCTGGCCCCGCTGGACAGCACGGCTTAGAGGATCACTGCCTACCACACTATCGGGTCTCACAAGACCAACTAGGCCAGGGCAGAGGCAGCCAGAGAAGGATCTGGGCTCCCTGATGTTGGTGTGGGGGCAAGGTGCATCTGTCCCCTGGGCTGTAGCTGCCTGTGTCATTGGGAGGCGTTACAGCCTCCTGCCCCAACAGACACAAGTCCCAGCCACTCAGAGGGATGCAAGCACGGGTCTGCCCGGCAGGATGAGGCAGAGCCCAGTTGTGGGAGCACATCCAGCATCTGTCAGAATGGCCTGGGGTTCCAAGTTCTCCCAGAGCTGTGAGACTGGGCTGGGTGTGGGCAGTGGCAATCTTTCCTACAGCACAGACCTCATAAGCCAGAAGTGGGAGGCTGAGGCTCACAGAGGAAGGAGACCGTTGGAAGCAGGCATCTTTAACCTCTCTGTCCCAGGCAGCATCACCCGGGCCTCCTGTTTCAGCAGTTCTGGGGCTCCCCTACCATCCCCAGGCCCCCAGTTCCAAGCCTCTAGGCAGCGAGAGCCTGAGAACAAGGTTCTCACACTTATGCTCCTTTCATCCCAGAAAAGATGGAGGTGGAGTGGGCTGACCCACTGCCCAGCCAGTCTTGTTCACCTTCCTCCACCAAGGAGATAGGCACAGGGGGCAGAGGTCAGCGTTAGCCAGTCCAGTGCAAGGCTGAGACGCACAGAAGGCCACTGGCTCAAGGTAGCCAGGGGTTAGTACCAGGTCCACACTCCTGGCTGTGGGCTCTGACCCCAACCGTGAGCTCTGGACACTGTCCAGCGCTGTATAGCACAACCAGAGAATTTGAAGATGGACATCTAGTCCCAGCAGCACCCCTACACAGGGAAAGGAGAAGAGGAAAGCCTTGAAGCTGGCCTGCAATTTCCTAGTGGGTCCCGTGGCCCAGGGCTTTGAACATAGTTTTGTTGTTGTTGTTGGTTTTGTTTTTTGTTTTTTTGAGAGACTCTCTGACAGGGACCTGGGCTTGCTAATTTAGGTATCCTGGCTGTCTGGAGGACCTCAGCACAGGCCACTATGTTCTGTGCTTTGCACGAGTGCTGGGCGTCAAACTCAGGTCGTCCTACTTGCGTAGCAAGCACTTTACTGATGGGACTTGTTCCCCAAAGGAAGCTTCACCAGGTCCCTCTGGGGAGGTGATGTGTGGGGTCTGCAGGCTGTGCACCCCCAGCAGCCAGCCAGGCAGGGGTATGGATAGGGCAGGTCCAGCAGGCTCACCTACTGGAACCTCTGTTGCCTTGGGCCACCCCCTGCAGGCACAGCCAACCCTGTCCTGCTAGTGAGCCATCTCTGTGTCATGCTTGTCCTTGGTATCCACCACTCCCTCCCCGACTGTGTCTATGCAGCCGTACCTGGGAAGAGGCAAAGCAGACCAGAGACTCAGCCCTGCCAGGGCCTGGAGAGAACAGTGGTAGAGAAGACCCCCGGTGACAGGATAAAAGGAGACACAGCTTGTTACACACTCATCTGTAGGCGTTAGCCCCAAAGCTCTCGGCCCCCAGCCTGGCTACACTGTGACCCAACTCCCCCCTCGGAGATTCCCAGAGGCCCCCATAGCCGCCCCCACAGACTTGGGCTTCTCTCCTCCGTCCTTGAGGTGGCCTCAAGGGCCCCAGCGGACCCTTCTCATTGGCTCAGCCTAAGAGGCAGCCGGCCAGGAGAGGCGTGGGGGTGTGGGAAAGGCCCTCCCCATCAGTAGACTGGACACTGGAATGTGCTGATCAGAGCCAGGCCTAATCCCCATTCATCCCCTTGAGGCCACTGAGCCACTGCAGCAGGGCAGCCCCGGGGTGGGGGGACTGGAACGGGGACATATTCCCACTATGGTGGATAGTGGGTGGATGGTCAGACAGAGACCATAAGGCCAGCCAAGGTTCCATAGGAGGGCATGCCTTCTTCACTCTTTGAGACAGATGGGTCAGTTTGAGGCTCTGGAGTATGGGAGTTGGGGGGGGACCCCGGTTATACTCTTCCTACACAGATGGGAGATGTATCCCCAGATGTGGGCAAGCCCCTGAAGTCATGGTGGCAGACAGACAGACCTGAGGAAGCATGTTGAGAGAACCAGTGTATCTCCTGAGGATGAACCCAGGGCAAGAGCTGTCACTAAGCCATGTACCCAGCCCCCTCTCCAGCAGGGGTAGCCTGAGGGGGGAGAAAAATGGGGCACAGAGGTCCATGTGACCCAGACAAGGCCCCCAGAGGTGGGGCTCGTGTGCCCCGCCCCAGTGGGCTCGGCTATATCTCCTGCTGCCTCATCCTCCCCAGTGGCTGACGGCAATGGCATTGCAGGTGGGTAAGATCACAGCCCAGGAAGGTACAAATGCTGGAAAAGGAAGGGTGGGCGCGTCCTGCGGGCCACCTACTCCTCGCTATAGAGCTGGGGGACATTTACAGCTTCTCTTCAGACCCAAGCAGAGAGGCTGTGGGGGTAAGGTTGGACCCACCCCACCCAGAGCAACAGGTAGAAGCCTTGGGCTTGGTGGGGGCCGGGGTCCCTGAATAATTAGCAGATTTGCTCTGTCCTCTGTGTTTTGCTTTCAGTTCGAAGCCTTCTGTGCAGGGGGCCTGGCCCCTGGCTGGAGCCTGACTGTACAGGGACATGCAGATGCCGGAGAAGATAAGTAAGAGCCCTCCTCCCTGGGACTGGGGCAGGGACCCTCCGGCCAGGCTCCTGGCCCTGACCACACTCCCGTCCACAGGTTTGAGATCAACTTCTTAACAGATGCGGGAGACATCGCCTTCCATGTCAAACCTCAATTCTCCAGCGCCACGGTGGTGGGCAATGCCTTCCAGGGAGGACGCTGGGGACAGGAGGAGGTGTCCAGTGTGTTCCCGCTGGCCCTGGGAGAGCCCTTTGAGGTGATGGGGCCTGTGGGAGGAAGAAGAGGTAGGAGTGGGAGACCCAAGGTCCATGAAGAAGGGAAATGTGATGGATATGTACATGGGTTGGTGCGCCCTGTTGGGCCTGAGTGGCCTCCTTTTCCTCAGTTTCTGAGTTTGTTCACAGGTTGCTTCTCTCTCTGACTGCCAACTACCCTCATTTGGAGAAAAGAGGGATCCCCAGCTGGGAACTCAGGGTCAGGTGGTCCATGCTGTGCTTTGCCAAGTAGCCAATGTTGTGTTTTATAAAACATGGAGGCATAATGCAGTAGGAGGAAGCACCTTGGTGGGCCTGGCCAGCGTGTGCCCTGAGGAATCACCACCATGCAACAGACCTAGTACAAAAGGAAGTTTACTGAGGGAAAGGACGGAGATGTGGAAAGTGGGTAGAGGCAGAGAAAGGAGACAGAGAAGAACAAAAAGAGAGAGGAGAGAGGGAGAAAGGAAGAGGCTGGCTGGGAACATGTGGAAAAGAGAGAGAGAAGAGAGGGAGGAGAGAGAGAGAGAGAGAGAGAGAGAGAGAGAGACAGAGACAGAGACAGAGACAGAGACAGGGAGGAGCCGAGCCGAATAGTCCTAGCTCACACTTGGCAGACAGAGCCACAAGCTGTTGCTAGGTAACTGTTGGGTGGAGCCCAGAGAAATGGCTAATAGCCAGGATGGCCTCTGTGTCTGGGACCCAGCGACACCCCCCACTTTCCCTTCCCCTCAGATGGAGGTGAGTGCAGACGCAGAACACTTCCACATTTACGCCCAGGAACAAAAGGTGCTCCAGTTCCCACATCGTCACCGACCCCTGGCCACCATCACCAGAGTGAGAGTGTTCAGCGACCATCGGCTGGCCCAGGTGGAGCTGGCCAAGCGGAGCCTGAGCTGGGGGTAATGTACCCACCACGTCCTCTCACACACCTCATCAGGGACTCATCCACCCTGGTAGCCATCATAGGGGACCCTCTTCTGGCCTTGCCCATTTGTTTCCCTCCCTCACCCCCAGTTGTCCACATCTGGTCAGAGCAAGCAGAGCTAAAACTGAAAACTTGCATTCTTGCAGGGATGGGGGCTACTGAGTGGACTGGACCACACAGCCTGCAAGAGCCAGCCTTGGCTGTCCTGTATTTCCTGCTACCTGGAGCCACGCACCACACGCTATAGATGCTGGGAAGCTGAGGCTCTGTGTGAACCCCTAGCTTTACCCTTAATAAAATATGAGCAGGTTACAGTCCTGGCTGCTGTGGAGGTGGGGACGTTCTGTGGGGCTGTGAAAGCCACAGATGTGCCTGCCAGGGCAATGGGCTTCCTGAAACCAATGCCCCAGGCTTGCCCAGTCCCTCCCCGTATCCCTAAGACCCCAGGCACTGCCCAGTCCCTCCTCTGTCCCCAATGTCCCAGGCACTGCCCAGTCCCTCTCCTGTCCCCAATGCTCCAGGCTTGCCCAGTCCCTCCCCTTGTCCCTAAGACCCCAGGCACTGCCCAGTCCCTCCCCTGTCCCCAATGTCCCAGGCACTGCCCAGTCCTTCCCCTTGTCCCCAAGACCCTGGCTGGAGTCTGAGGTTATATTTCAAAGGACACTCACTCTCTGACACTGGAATGACTCTATCGTGGGGTGGCACATGGTAGACAGGAGACCCTGGTGGAGTCTTCAGTCCCTTTTGGCACAGGGCTCAGTCTGGTTCCATCTAAGGCATCATTTCAGAAGCTCTGAGGCTTTCTGGAAGCTTCCTCCCCCTGCTTCCCATTGGAGTCCTTCCTGTTTCCTCTGGTCCCACCTGGAAGGGAGACGTGCTTCTGTCCCTGTAGTCTTCTGTGTGTGAGTGTGCGCACATGTACCTGTGTGTGTGCTTGTGCACGTGTGTGCGACTGGCACAGGACAGTGGGAGGGAGGGAGGACCCTGAGGATCATTGACAGGAACTGGGCTCAGCCTTCAGTCTCTGATCTGCTTCCACAAATTCTGCCTTCAGACTACCAGGGGGGAAAGCTCACTCCTGCCCCGAGAGCCAAGCCTTCCAGCCACTGCCCAGATGCTCCCTGGGTCAGGCCAGGCGGCCACAGAGGCTCACCAATAGGAGTCCTGATAGGTTCCTAAGAGTGCAGGTTCACACACCAGAACAGGGCCTGTGTCTTCCTCTAACACCCTCTGCCCTACTGCTCTGAGAAAGGGCTTCTCACTGAACTGGAAGCTTGCTGTTTTGGCTAACGTCTCTTAGCAGCAAGCTCTGCCCTGCCGTGCTGGGCTTATAGCCATGGACAGCTTTTTATATTGGTGCTGGGATTTGAACTCAGGTCTTCATGCTTGCAGAGCAATCACTCTTAACCACTGAGTACTCCCCCAGACTATTATCTGTCTTTGTTCTTTTCAAGTGTCTGTCTGTCTGTCTGTCTGTCTGTCTGTCTGTCTGTCTGTCTATCTCCCTACCTTTCCACCCGGGAACACACTGAGCCCTGCTCTGCCCCAGGGCTTCCTCACCGCCTCAGAAGGCACTGGGTGGGAATGTGACCTTTACAGGTGAGTTTATGTGGAGAAAGTACTTGGTCAGTACTGACCGGGGCAGGGAGTAGAGAGTGAAGCCACTCAGAAATGGTAGTTCAGTTTGAGTCTGAGCCCTGGTTCACTCTACAGGAAACCCCAGGCCTCTGTCAGCGTGAGATTGCTAAGCCCAAGACCCACAGAGTGCCTTAAAATTGAACTGAAGTCAGTTCACATACTGAGAGGGACAGCTGCACTCAAGTCATCTCTAAGGCTGTGGTTCTCAAGCTGTGGATTGAGAGCCCCACTAGGGGCTGAAAGACCCTTTCACAGGGGTCCCATATCAGATATCCTGATTACGGCTTACATTACGGCTCGCAATAGTAGCAAAATTGCAGTTATAAAGTAGCAACAAAATAACTTTGTGTCTGGGGATCACCGCAACATAAAGAACTATATTAAAGGGTCTCAGCGTTAGGAAGACTGAGAATCACTGCTCTAAGGTTATAGTGGGGAAACTGAGGCTGAGACAGGAAGCCAGCAGGCGCGAGGAGGGACCATCCCTCTGGAGCCAGGGAGGCACCTAGGGTCCACAGCTGGGCAGGGTTTAGAGAACTGCTGGCGCCGACCCCCAGGTAGGACAATGGCAGCCCAGAGTCCAGCTGTGCACTTCCTGTCTCTGTTCACTTCCCTAGCCTATGTTCTGACCCAGCTGGCCTGGGGCCCCTTCCTGCCTCCCTTCAGGAGTTCTGGCCTTTGTGTCAGCCACAAGGGGTTGGGGGCTGTCTACAATGTGTCCCGGACAGTCCTTGGCTTTGGTAGCATGTGGGGAGGGTGGAAGGAGCCAGCTCCTATAGGGGTGAGGTGTGTCATCAGACTGCCTGGCTCCTGAGGCTCTGAGATGGAGCTGGCTGCTTGCTCAATGTCCCTGGGCCTCAGTTTCCCCACAGTGTAAAGCACTGCCTCTTCAACAATAGGAAACAACAGTGTAAGCATGGAAAAGTATCAGAAAATACTTATATCTCACAAAGTGGAGAAGCCTGGGGACAGGCTCACAGCAGGACAACACTAACCCCTAAAACCCAAGTAAAAAGTTGGGTGCTTGAAATATATTCTTCATCCCGGCACTAGTGAGCTGGAAATATGCCGACCTTGACACTTGCTGGCTGGCCAGATTAGCCAATCTGTTGAGTTACCCAGGGAACTCTAAAAGATGGAAGATATCCCAAGGCACAGAATCTGAAGCTCTGGTCTCCACATGTATGTGAACATATGTATGCACACCTGCACACACATGTGCACCATACACACATGAAGAGGGGGAGAAGCCAAGGTTCACATTTAGGTGTGCATCTTCCTGCTTGTGGGACAGATCCACAGGGACTTGGGGTTCCAAGACTCAGCAGCATACTCAGAGGTTAGGTGACTTGCTCAAGATTGCTCAGAAGGGAGAAGAAATCCGGACCTGATACACACACTTGCATGCACACTCACACACATCTTTGCTCAATGAAGTGTGAATGCACGCATCGGTGTAAGAACACCCATATGCATGCACACATACCCGTGTGTACATGCGTAAACACATTCATGCACACATGCCTATGTGCATGCAAACCTCTCTCTGTGCCTCCACCCTGGGCCTCAGTTAAAAGCAGCTGTGCATGGAAGATTACAGAAGGGTTGATCCCACTACACGGGAGGGAGGCCCCTGAGTGTCTTTAGAAGGGAGTGCAGGGAGCTAGGATCCCAAAGCACCTGCTCCACGACCTTGCTATCACATGTACTATAGCTGCCGCTGCTGTCTTCAGCTCACAACATGGGCTGAGCATTGCAGCCAGGCCAGCCAAGTAACCCATTTCCTTGACTGGGATGACACCTCATCCAGGAAGCCTCTCTGATCTCCAGCCAGCTCCTGCAGCCTGGGCGTTCTCCAAGCATCACCGTCATCCCCATCCGAGCACCTTGTTTACAGGTCAGAGAGCAGGTCTCAGCCTAGCTGCAGCCCAGTTGCACTAAACTCTGGAAGTGTTGAGCGTCAATAAACCAAAGACTTCCCTGGAGGACATCATTAAGCTAAGGACAACTTACAGTCCTCTCCTGCCTGGTTTACAGGCCACAGGTCTAGAAACATTTATTGCACAAAACTGGAAGGTACCCGGTGCCTTTCCCCTGTGTCTCTGTGTTTCTGTGTCTCTGTGTCTCTGTCTGTCTCTCTCCCCAGATGTGCCCCAGGACCTTTGCACCAGCCATTCCCTGTATTTTCCTTTGTATCTCTCAACCTGGTTGGCTTCCCTCATATCATCACAACCTTTCAGAGACACATCTAGGACAGGGCATGCCCTCCTGTCCCCTCTCCCTATATTCCAGTCCCTTTCTCAAGCCCTGAGGCCAATGAGTAACAGACTGACCAGCAGAGGACATGTAAACCAGGGCCTGCCTCACATTCTAGGTCAGGTTGCAAAGATGCCTTTTTAGCTTCTAGCCAGGTCTAGAAACTTTGATCCCAGCACTCAGGGAGGACAGAGGTGGACAACTCTCCGAGTTCGAGGCCAGCCTCGTCTACAGAGTGAGTTCCAGGACTGTCAGGGCTACAGAGAAACTCTGTCTCAAAACACCAAAACCAATCAAACAACAAAAAAAAAAAATGACCTTTCAACACCAGGACAGGGCCAAGCTGTGTTCCTGGGCCCCAGGCCTATGGCGCTGACAGAACCAGCAAGTAGAGCCGAAGGACAAGGTTGTAACCACCACTGGGACACACCTACACCTGCTGGGAGCCTTCATTTCTTCATTTATTTGCTTATTTGGAGACCTAGTCTCATTCCACAGCCCAAGCTGGCCTTGAATTCACAGCCATCCTCCTGCCTCTGCTTCTTGACTTGAGGGAGGATTTCCCGGCAGCACCACACCTGACTCCGTTCTTCTTTAAAACCTGCTGCTGACGGGCGTGGACAGTGCCCAGCAAGTGCAGTGGACACAGACTGCAGGCATCATCTGCTTCCATCCCACCGTGACAACCAGGGGTTAGGCCAGCTGTACCCTTTCAGGCCTGAGATCACCAGATCCCAGCAGGGCCTGGAGTTCCCGTTTTGGACATAGTAGTTGTCCCAGTCTGCTTACAGCTCCCTGTGGAGCCTGGCTTCTGTTTGCCTTTAACTGGATCCAGTGGACACCGTGGGAATGTGCCTGAGGACCATAGGACAGCCCCCCAGCATGGCACTCTCTGCAGAGACCAGAACTCTGGCCTAGGGTCAACGCCATGCGGTGACCCCTGCCCCCAACCTGTCCTCTCTGGTTACCTTGGATTTGAGCATGACAAGAGAAGGTAGAGCAAATCAAACATGTAGGACAGGAGAGACGGCTCAGCATCTAAAGATACTTGCTGCCCAGCCTAACAACGACCCAAGTTCAATCCCAGAGTCCCACATGGTGGAAGAGAACCACTTCTCCCAGATTGTTCTCTGATCCCCGTACGTTATGGAATGAGCCCCTCAGACACGTACAACAAACAAGCAAACCAAAAAAAAATGAAGGTTAAAGTTAATGTGAAGAAAGCTAGTTGCCAGAGAAAGACTGGAAACACTTCCCCCCAGATTCATCTAACACGGCATGACTGAGAAAAGTCCTCTATATATGTGATAACTAAATAAAAATGGTAGACACGTTATACAGATCCCACCAAGGATTGCACACGCACCTGGGGACTCAGCGTTTGGGGGGTTTTTGCTCAGCACGGTTACCTACTCTTGTTCTCAGGAGTTTTCTCTCTCTCTCCTCTCTCTCTCTCTCTCTCTCTCTCTCTCTCTCTCTCTCTTTGTTGTTGTTTCTGGTTTTTGCTTTGTTTTCCCCCTTCCCTTCTCCCGCTCGCTCTGGCCCCATTCGCTCTGGCCCCGCTCGCTCTGGCCCAAAGTCCACTGCCTTCAGACACCCATATGAGGGCATTAGATCTCATTACGGATGGTTGTGAGGCACCATGTGAGTGCTGGGATTTGAACTCATGATCTCCTGAAAAGCGGTCTATGCTCTTAACCGCTGAGCCATCTCACCAGCCCTTGTTTTTGTTTTTTTGAGACAGGGTCTCACTATGTAGCCATGGCTGTTCTGGAACTCACTACACAGACCAGGCTAGCTTCAAACTCACAGAGATCTACCTGCCTCTGCCTCCTAAGTGCCGGGATTAAAAGTATGCACCACTTTTTTTTCTTAATAAAGTCTTTATTTTTATTTCTGACCATGTGTCCTTGGTGCAATTCATTGCCTTTAGTCACAAGAATCTGTATATCTCCTTTTGTCTTCTACTTATTTGTTTATTTAGTAGTGAGGTGGGACAGGATGCATGCATGGTGCCAGTATGGAGGTCAGAGGACATCTTGAAGGAGTGGTTCCCCGCCTCCATTCTGTGGGTGGCAGGGACAGATCTCTCAGGCCACCAAGTTTGGCTGCTAGCACCTTTACCCGCTGAGCCATCTCACCTGCCCAAGAACTGTATATTTCAGCAAATGGCCCTTGAACATTCATCCCAGGACTCTTACCTGTGCCAATCACACCAGGTCTGGTCAATAAGGAGGGAACAAAACCACCTCCAAGCATCAAGAGCCTGAGAGGACAGAGTCTACCCAATGGCACCTAAGATCCAGTGTGGCCACTAGGGCATTGACAACTTCTTCCGTCTAATCTGCAGAATCTGAGCCGAGATGATGACCGACCAGACTTTACCTTGACCAAGGCTACTTAGGCATGCATGCCTCTCACCCCTGCCCCAAATGTTTCTCTATTCAAGTGCCTTCGTCAGTGCCTTGAGAACGGACCCAGAGTCACATGACCCTTTTATCTTCTCCTCTTCCCAACCCACCGATTTTATCATGTGTCTATTAGTTTGAGAAACTTGGGCAGAGGAAACCTGTGCTGAGAAATTGCCTCCATCAGATTGGCCTGTTTGGCATATCAATGGGGCATTCTCTTCACTGAATGGCTAATGAGGGAGAGCTCAACCCACTATGGGTGGTGCCAACCTAGGAAAGTGATCCCGGGAGGCATGAAGAAAGGTAGCCAAGCAAGCCTTGAGAAGCAAGCCAGTCAGCAGCCTTTCTCCGTGGTCTCTGATTTAGTCCCTGCCTCCAGGCAGCTCCTATCCTGACTTCCCTCAGTGACACACACAGATGTGGTCAAGATATGTAAGCCAAACGAACCCCTTCCTCCCCCAAGTTGCTTTTGATTGGTGTTTATCAGAGCAACGGACAGCAAGCTAATACATATCTCTTCTCCAGTTACCTAATATGCACGAAGCACTGGGTTCGTCCCAGCAGAGCATAGTCCAGATGTCACCGCACCTGTAATCCCAGCACTTTCAAGTAGAAGGAGGAGGGCCAGCAGTTAAAGGCCATCCTTGGCTACACAAGGAATGGAAGCCCAGTCTGGGTTACATAAGACCCTATTTAAAAAAAATAAAAAGAAAGAAAAAGCTGGGCATGGTGGCCAGCGCCTTTAATCCCAACACCAGGGAGGCAGAGCACAAGAATCTCTGAATTCAAGCCCAGCCTGGTCTGCAGAGTGAGTTCCAGGAATACACAGAGAAACCTTGCCTCAAACAAAACAAAACAAAACAAAAACAAAACAAAAACAAAGTAACATTTTAGGACTATGAATCACCATAGACTATTAGGGCTTCTGGACCTGGGGCAGAGGGATTCGAGAGCAGAAGAGGGTCTCTTCTGGGAAACTCAACTTTGCGGTAAACTCCAAGCATAGCGTCTGTTGTGGGAGGGGTGTGATTCTGGATCAGTCCGCAGAACCTGTAGGGGTGTTCAGAGGTCCCACACATGGAGTGTCCTGCAGAAGGGACAAAGAAGCTGGCAAGCACAGCCTGAAATAACCTGGATACTCATGAAAAGGGGATCTAATAAATAAGCCACTTCTGTGTGGTGTGGCTCAGTGGTAGAGCCCCTTCCTAGAATCCCCCAGTGAGGGGCTGGGGTGTGGCTCAGTGGTAGAGCCCCTGCCTAGAATCCCCCAGTGAGGACCTGGGGTGTGGCTCAGTGGTAGAGCCCCTGCCTAGAATCCCCAGTGAGGGGCTGGGGTGTGGCTCAGTGGTAGAGCACCTGCCTAGAATCCCCCAGCAAAGGGACATGGTACAGTCTGTAATCTGCACACAGTTCAAAATGACACTTGGCTACACACAGGGAGTCAAAGGCCAGCCCCACCTATTTAAAACGGTTCCAGAGAGAGAGAGAGAGAGAGAGAGAGAGAGAGAGAGAGAGAGAGAGAAAATAAAATAGATACACTCGTTAAGACAACAGCTGCCAGGGTTCCTGGAGGGAACACCAGTGGGTGACAAGGACCCTCAGCAGCTCCTCTGCAGCTCTGAGGCCGGAAGCAGTGCTCCTGACAGTTGCCAAAACCATTGAACTCCACAGTACAAAGAGGCACCTTCACTGTATGCAAATTTTTAAAAACATTAGCCAGGAAGCCAGGGGAGCAGGAATGGAATGCGGCCTGCACAAGGGATACTAATTGAATTACAAACGTGTGACATCATTCTTGAACAGGGGTGGAGAAAGGGGCTGATCTAAGCAATTTGGGACACTATTCCGTCCAAAGACTGTAAGACTGGGGAGGGAACTAACCGTGTACAACGCCGGGCTTGGGCGGGTGCGGGCTTTTTCTCACAGGGGAATGTGGCTTAGAAGTTCTAAAACCCACAGCCTAGGATGGAACGAAGAGAAAATAGATTGGAGGTGGGGGTGGGGGCGACTGCACTTCCCATGCCAGAGAAAGAAACAAGGCTCAGCCAGATTAACAAGGAATGCAGGGACAACAGGAGATTCGCTGGCAGAGGCTGGACTCCTGCCTTACTTTGTAGGCAGAAATTAATGCAAGCGCCGTCAGAACACTGAATAGGAGTGGCTAAAACTACTAAATTCTTGGAGAAAAAAATGTCGGGTAGAGGGCGAGCTTCCTGGGTTTGGATTAGACAATGACTTGATGAATAGGATCCCAAAAGTCCGGGCAACACAGGAAACAGGAGAAGGTGCACCTGGTCGCAACTTAAATGGGTGGGTCAAGAATTCTAGCAGGAGCATGATGAGGGGAGTCCACATGATGGGAAAATATTTAGAAGTCAGATGTATAGGGGGTGTTAGGGGGTGATGGAACATAGCATTAGTGTTAGCTCTGGGGAGGCTGAGGCAAGAGGATTTTTGTTGCTGTTTGTTTTGTTTTTTTATATAGGGTTTCTTTGTATAATAGCCCTGGATGTCCTAGGACTGGCTCCGTAGACCAGGCTGGCCTCAAACTCACAGAGATTCCCTGCTGATTCTGCCTCCCCAGAGCTGGTGTTTAAGTTTGTTCCATACCCAGGTGAGGCAGGAGTTTTACGAGTTCCAGGCCAGTTTAGGCTAATGTATAGTGAGACCCTGTCTCACAAATAAAACAAAAGAGAGTGGGAGGAAGAGAGAGAGAGAGAGAGAGAGAGAGAGAGAGAGAGAGAGAGAGAGATGGATTCACTATCTTGGCTACTCTAAAACTTGATCTGAGTGCTGGGATTGAAGTCTTGTACCACTATGCCTGTCCTTTCTGCTCTATCTTACCTCCATGGACACACTCAGCAGGGTTGGAGTGATGGCTCTGCTCTTAAGAACACTTGCTGTTCTTGCAGAAGACCTGAGTTAGGTTCCCAAGCCCAACACCAAGGGTTCACCACTGCCTGCAACTCCAACTCCAAGGGATCTGACACCCTCTTCTGGTTTCTGCAGGTCCCTGAACACACACGGCAAATGTGTGCACATGCATGCATATGTACACATACCCATAATTTAAATAAAGAAGCTTTAAAAGCACACAATCAATTGGGATGACGGTTTTGTACACTGGGATCTGAGGTTGAACGTTGAAATCCAGAGCTTACGGACATCGATGAATCTCTGAGGACACTGGAACAGTTTGTGACATTAAGAGAACAGGATTATTCTTAAAAATATTTTATTTAGCTGGGCAGTGGAAACATACCCCTTTAATCCCAGCACTGGGAAGGCAGAGGCAGGTGGATCTCTGTGAGGTCAAGGATAGCCTGGTCTGCAGAGTGAGTTCCAGGACAGCCAGGGCTACACAGAGAAACTGTGTCTTGAAAAATTTAAAAACAATTAATATTTATTTATTTTATATATATGAATACACTGTAGCTGTCTTCAGACACACCAGAAGAGGGCATTGGATCCCATTACAGATGGTTGTGAGCCACCATGTGGTTGCTAGGAATTGAACTCAGGACCTCTGGAAGAACAGTCAGTGCTCTTAATCTCTGAGTCATCTCTCCAGCCTCCCAAGAAGAAATTTTATTTATTGCCGGCATTGCCACCTCCAGCCCTGATTAGTTTGAACCCCAGAACCCACATGGTGGAAAGAAAGACCTGGGTTCCACAAGTTGCCCTCTGAGTTCTGCACATTCCACAGCACGTGGATAAAACACATATCTTCATGATGATGCGTGCACACCTGCACACATATGTCCACCCGTGCACACATGGAGAGGCAGAGATGCCGAGGTCCACATGAGTATGCATCTCCTTGCTCATGGATACAGATGCATCTCAGAAGCCAAGAAGCAAGCATCCCTACACAGGAGAGATAGGATAATCACCCCTGGTGTCTGTCCCTTCTGGGAAGTGGGGTGATAAGTATCTTTATAAGTCTGGGGTTTGTGGGGAGAACTGGGGCTGTGTAAGAGAGGACATTCCATGTGGGACACGCTGCAGCATAGCCAGATGGGGTGTTGTCCCTGTGCACCTGAACCCAGTTTCCTCTTCTGCTGGGTCTCACTGTCCCTCCTCCATCGGATCAGACCTGTCATGTCCTAGAAACCATCCTCCAGGGGCAGACACCTGCTGACCGGAGCTGTCTTTTCAGCACCAATGTGACCTCCATTTTACCAGGGCATCCAAGGTATGACAGGACCTGAGTTCAACCTGGCCCATTTGGCTATCCATAGAGGTCCCCAGGACCCTGAAGGATAGGAGCCAGGATGCCAGGGGACCATGAGTGCTCATAGGCAAGAGGGATCTGCCTGAAATAGGAACCTGGGTGTGTCTGAGGCTTCCATGCACGTGCCTGGAACAGAGAGGCTGCAGCAGGGGCAAGAGTATCATGAATTGGAGCCTGGGGGTGAGTCATGGCACCTAGGGGAACTATCCTTGTGTTGGTTATACTCAGAGGATGATGGTGGTCTTCTCAGGACCCTCTTTCCTTTGGTATTACCCTGCTTGGTGAGACTCTAAGCCTTCCCTCTTCTCCCTCACCTCCATGACTGATAGGCAGAGGTAAGGGGTGCGGGGTGGGGCAGAAAGTCCCAACCAGATCTCCACAGAAACCGTTAGATCACTATAGCTACTTGTGATGGTTTGTATATGCTCGGCCCAGGTCTCTGGGTATGGCTGGTCCATGAAGGGATGGAACGCTCCTTTAGGGAGGTGGCATCAATGTGGCCTCTCTGTATCACTGTGGGAAGGGGTTGTGTTTGCAGGTAATGGGGGAGGGACTGCTCCAGCCGCCTACTGTGTTTTAGTCCCATTATCCTTAGACTCTCATCTCTGGAAGAGACCCAGGAACCATCAGCTTACTGGAAAAAGAATGTTTGGGCTTATGGTTCTCCAACTTCCGTGCCATATTAAGCTGCTTCTGTGTGGGGGGGTCATGGTGGGGTGAGGAGCATGGGGGGTGGACATGGTGGGGAGGGGCAGGTGGAAGAAGAAGGGGGAGAAAGAGTAGTAGTAGGGGCCAGTGAGGTGGCTCAGTAGGAAAAAGAGCTTGCCACCAATCCTGAACATCTGAGTTCGATCCCTGGGACCCACATAGTGGAAGGAGTGACCTGGCTTGCAAAAATTATCCTTTCCGATTCAACCCACAACAAGCCCTAAGCACGTGTGGATCTCCTCAGATAGGGAGGCTCACACCTCGGCCCCGGCAGGGCCTGCTGTTTTGTCAGAACCACGACAGCCTGTTTGCAGTATGTTCTCAGGTATTTGAGTGTTTTTAATTGGAAAAATATGTATTTTAGAGAAATAGTTTTTCACACACACACACACACACACACACACACACACACAGAGAGAGAGAGAGAGAGAGAGAGAGAGAGAGAGAGAGAGAGAGAGAGAGAGAGAGAGAAGAACAATTTTTTGCATATGAGTACAGGAACACAAATGTCATGGCATGTGAAGGTCAGAAGCCAGCCTCGGGTGTCGGCACTTGCCCTTCCCCTTGCTTGTGTCAGGATCTCAGCTTTTCTGCTGCACACACGGCAGAACAGATAGCTTCTAAACGTCTGAGGATTCTCCTGTCTCCGTCTCTCATGTCCCTCTCCCCCCACTCTCTGGCAGTGTTAGATTACACATGGTACCACAGCCAGTTTTTAGTGGGGGGTGGTGCTGGGGATTTGAACTTGGTTCCTCATGCTTGTGCAGCTGGCAGTTATTCACAGAGTCATCTCATTGCCCCCCTTTTCTTTCCTTTCTCAGACAGGACCTCATTTAGCCTTTGCTGACATCAACAATCATAGGTAGACACAGACTGGCCTTGTATTTCTAACCCTTTTGTCTCTGCCGCCTGAGAGCTGAAATTAGAGGCGTGTGCCGCCATACCTGGTTTATGTGGTGTTGGGCGTGGGCCCTCTACCAACTGAGCCACATCCCAAGCCCCTATTTTAAAAAAGATTTATTCATTTTAATTTTATGTGTATGAGTGCTCTGTTTACACCTATGTCTGTGCACTCCTTGTGTGTCTGGTGCCCAAAGAGACCAGAGACCAGTGTCATATCCCCTGGAACTGGAGTTACATATGGTTGTGAGTCACCATGTGGATTCTGGGAGCTAAACTCCAGTCTCTGTAAGAGCAACCAGTTCTCTTAATGACTGAACCTCTCTTCAGCTCCCTCTTAAGCTGTCCTCTTAGAAATGAGTTATAAAGAGGTTTTACAAATATTTTGGGGAGGACACTGAGACCCACTGCTGGTGACAGATGGGTTGCTCACTCTGGTCTCTAGCTGAGTTCTTGCCAGTCTTGGGGAAAGGCAGGGAGTGGGAAGTGGGCACAGACAGTGACCGGATGGAGCAGCATCCAGACCTTGAGAGTCCAGAGGAGGCTGGAGGGGACCCATTGTGCCCTGGCCAATTGCCTAGAACATCCCGGAACTTAGAGATGGGGGCCACGTCCTCCTGAGAGCACACCAGGCTCTGTCTTTACAAAGGGACAGGACCAGGGTGGGGGTGGAGAGTCAGGAGGCAGAACCACAGATGTGTCAGGAGGTGGAGGGTACCACCAGTCAGTGACCCTGTCTGATGCCCCTGTCTGTGCTCGTGCCTTGAGGACCCCAGAAACTGTCCAATTGTTCTCCCTGTGCCCAGCATCTCTCCAGCCAAGATCTCTTTCCTTCAGCATGCACTCTGCCATCCTGACAGCCAGCCATTCAGAGTCTGTCAGCACAGGCTCAGATCCAGCTTAGGAGACAAAGCTGTCCCCAGGGCCACAGCCTGGCTGACCCTGGATGGGTAGTTGGCACTGCTGCTTGGGCAGCCCCTCACCATGGATACTACCACCCACATTCAGCTCAGAGGTGGCCATTGTCTCCCTGCCAGTGTGTGGCAAGCACCCAAGAGCCCAGGCTGGCACTGCCACAGTGGAGTCTCAGGCCACGGGATGGAATAGAGTATTTTCCCACGCACTAGCATCCAGTGGTACTGGAACGGTGACCTGGTAGATGAGAGTCTTAGTCAGGGTCTGTATTTCTGCATAAAACATCGTGACCAAGAAGCAAGTTGGGGAGGAAAGGGTTTATTCAGCTTACACTTCCACATTGCTGTTCATCACCAAAGGAAGTCAGGACTGGAACTCAAGCAGGTCAGGAAGCAGGAGCTGATGCAGAGGCCATGGAGGGATGTTACTTACTGGCTTGCTTCCCCTGGCTTGCTCAGCTTGCTTTCTTATAGAACCCAAGACTACCAGTCCAGGGATGGCGCCACCCACAAGCCTCCCCATCCCTTGATCACTAATTGAGAAAATGCCTTACAGCTGGGTCTCATGCAGGCATTTCCTCAAGGGAGGCTTCTTTCTCTGTGATAACTCCAGCTTGTGTCAAGTCGACACACAAAACCAGCCAGTACAGATGAGGAAACTGAGGCTTAGGAAAGAAGGGTGTCTGCCCTCAGTGTGAGCAGAAACTGGACTGTGGCCACCATACATGAAAAGCCATATATCCCTTCTTTCAAGGCCCACATGTGGCTTCCCGATTCCTTAGTACTTGACACCCTTCCCAGTCCCTCCCCATCCATCCAGAAAGGCTACCAATCCCACTGCTCTTGTCTCCCTCTAACTCACCCCAGTTTTTCTTGGGAGACCTTCCTGGGCCATGTGGTCTCATGCATAGAACGCTATGGGGTCTGGCCTCCTGTGGCTCAGACTGAACGGTCCCTGAGGAATCCTCCAGGCCCTCTGTCTCCTGACTGGCTGAATCTCAGCCAGGCTGCTTGGCTGCATCAGTTGGGACCTGGGCCTCAGATGAAGGATGCCGGGGTAGTCCATGGCCTGTCTCTGCTGGCTCACACCAGCATCAGGACTGGGCAGGTGGTGACTTTTCCTTATTTATTTATTTTTAAATTATGTAAACTGGGGTAGACCAGGCTTGAACTCATAGAGACCCACTTGACTCTGCCTCTTGAGTGCTGGGATTGAAGGCATGTGCCACCATGTCCAGCATGGATGGATATTTTAAATAGCCCAGGGGAAAAGGTTAGAATTTAGGCTAGGGTAGGATAAGAAGATCCTGTGGTAGGCAGGATCCAAAGAGATTGGAATGTTCTAGAACAGCTGCTGTGCGGAGGTAACTATTGCAGAGAGAAGCCAGACTGCTCCATGGGGATTGGGAGCCAGCTGAAGTCTAGGGAAAGAAAAAGATGGAACATTCCAGAAACAGAATATTCTTTGAATTGGAAGCAAGAGATCCACTGGAACAGAAGTTCTGAGATGTGAAGTGAGCACTGGGAGAGGCCTTGACTCCAAGTGAAAGGATTACACTTTGCAAAGTCACTCCAATAGCAAGAGAGAGAAATGGTGAGGGCTTAGATCCATTCCTGCTAGGGCTTCTGGAGCCTCTCTTGATGAAGGAATACATTCAGACCAGTGGCAAAGATCACCCTGGCCTCAGGGGCCAGGATGAAAGGATCCCAGTTTAGCTGCAGGAGAGTTGTCTGTTGAGACAATGCTCTTGGCCTAGGAATCCAGCAAAGTGAGGTGCCACTTCCCGTGCCAGTGATGGCTTGTTTAGACCCCACACCTCACCAGACACTGCCTCATATAGCATGAGAGAGAAGGTGGTTTCAGAACTGCCTAGTCCTGGTTGATTTTGCCAGCTTCAGCATGACAAGGCTTGTTTCTGAGTCGAGGCTACCCCCTACTGGACAGTGTTGGCTATACAGTCCTGAATTGAATGCCCTGGTGGATGGAGCCCAGTCAGCAGGACCCCTTCCAGGAATCCACTAACCTGCATTTAAAAAAGGTTGGATCTGTCCCATAAGGACCCAGTCCTGAGAGGGCTCAGTTACATTCTTCGCATATATCTGACAGCTGAGGTCACAGGCTCAGCAGGAAAGGGGACGTTAGTAGTGACATGTTCCTTTTCTTTGATAGGAGGTTCTGGGGGTGGTTCCCAGGGCATCAGGGAGAGATCACATATCCCTAAGGGCTCTTTCACTGAAGCAGGCATTTAGCCATGGCTTCTGTGAGACCTTGGACAGTCCATAGCTTCTCTCTGAGACTCAGTTTTCCCATCTGTACTGGGTTAAGATAATTTCAGTATAGTGGTCACAAATATGCCGTGAGGATAAAAATAGATTGGCTTTTGGGGGTCTAGTATTCTTCTCTAAAAACCAGAAAGGAAAGGAAAGAAGGAGAGGAGAAGAGAGGAGAGGGGAGGGAAGAGAAGGGAGGGCAGCAAGGGGAGGGGAGGAGAAGAGAGGAGAGGAAAGGGGAGGGGAGGGACAGGGCAGGGTTGGGAGGAAACAGAAAGAGAGGAAGGGGGTCAGTAGGTCAGTAGGTGAAGCCCACACGATGGGAGGAGGAAACGGACTCCACTGAGTTGTCATAGGGTCTTCACAAGTGCACTAAAGCAAGTGCTCCTACCTCTGTGCACTAAATAAATGAGGGGGGAAAGGAGGAGAGAAGGAAGAAGAGGGGGAAGAGAGGGGGGATGGGGGAGAGGGAGAGAGAGAGGTGGTAAATACCTTTTATCCCAGCATTCAGTGGTTGTGGCAGGAGGATAGCCCTGAGTTCCAGGCTGAAGTGAGCTATAGAAAGAGACTGTTTTATAAAGAGAAATTGAAAACATTTAAAATCCTAATATAAAAACTTTGGTTTATTGTTGTTGTTGTTGTTTTGCCTTGTTTTAGTTTGATTTTGGATTTTCCAAGACAGGGTTTCTCTGTGTAGCCCCGGTTGGCTGTCCTGGAACTCACTCTGCAGACCAGAGTGAATTCAGAGATCCACCTGCCTCAGCCTCCTGAGTACTGGGATTAAAGGTGGACACCACCACCTGGCTCTTTTTATTTTTCAACGTTTGGTTGTGGCTACCAGAACATTTTGGATTGACATGTAGCTCAGGCAGGCTTCATGGCACAGGTCTGCCATCCTACTAACTCAGGAGAACCACAAATTCAAAGGCAGATGGGACAAATTACTGAGACCCTCTTTCAAGAGAAAAAGTAAGAAGAGAGCTGGAAAGAGAGCTCAGTGGTAGAGTCTCTGCCTAGAATCCCCCAGTGAGGGGCTGGGGTGTGGCTCAGTGGTAG
>JADRCG010010537.1:559607-571155 GCA_019844195.1 Rhabdomys dilectus | reverse complement strand
GGGGTGTGGCTCACTGGTAGAGCCCCTGCCTAGAATCCCCCAGTGAGCGCTGTTTGGCACGGTGGTAAAGGTCCTATCTAGCAAGCAGAAGGCCCTGGGCTTTGACATCACACTACCAAACAAGAAGCAAAACAAAACAAACAGAAAATGCGTGACTCAAAGAGCTATTGGGAAGACTGGACAAAACTCCTTGTCCGGGCTGGAGAGATGGCTCAGTGGTTAAGAGCACTGATTGCTCTTTCAGAGGTCCTGAGTTCAATTCCCAGCAACCACATGGTGGCTCACAACCAACGGTAATGAGATCCAATGCTCTCTTCTGGTGTGTATGAAGACAACTACCCCATACTCATAAAAATAAATAAATCTTTAAAACAAACAAACAAACAAACAAACAAACAAATGTCCTTGTCCATCCATAACCCCTGACTAGGAAATATTGATCCTGACTTTACTACTGCTAAGTGGACGCTAAAGGAATTTCTTGAAACTGTGTTTTTTCAGAAGACTTTATATTCTGCATTGTGTCCACCTGTGCTGTGCTGAGATGACCCCCCACACACACACCCTTAAATCAAGGTCGTTGGTTGGGGAATATCTGTCACCTTTTAATCTGAGTATCAATAGAGACAGGTAAGAATGTGCCACAGCAAGGTGGGAGAACTCACTTAGTCCAAAAGATCCTCACTGTCACCTCCAGGTCTGTGTGACCACAGAAAAGATGGAGCCATGTGTGGCTGCATTCCTCGGAGTGCAGAGGCAGGGCCATCAATCCTGGAATCTCCTAGAGCAGTGGTTCTCAGCCTTCCTAGCCTTGTGACACTTTAGTGCAGTCCTCAAGCTGTGGGGACCCCAAACCATAAGGTTGTTTCCGTTGCTACTTCATATCTGTAATTTTGCAACTGTTATGAATGGTAATGTAAATATCCGATATGCGGGATATCTAATATGTGACCGCCTGTGAGAGGGCCGTTCAACCCCCAAGGGGGTTGCAGCCAACACATTGAGAAGCACTATTTTAGGGGCTCCTCAGGCACGAGGAGCTTTGTGCTACCCCAATAAGGGAAGCAGACCAGCATAAACTTCCGCTTAGGGTCTAGAAGTGTTCAGTGCCGGGTGGGGGTGGGGAACATTAGAAGAACGGACCTCTGAGTTGAATGATGTGTCTTTGGGGGTCTTGCATCTAGGGACTGTTACAAACAGGATGGGAGCCCAGTTCAGGGGATGTCGTGACTTGGATGGATTCATGCAAGACACAGTGTAATTTGGGCTGTTGTAAGCAGCTGGAACACATTATGCTCTGCCCATGCTTTAAAGAAGGGGGGCAAGTGGGTGAGGGATGCTCACAGCCCTTCTAGGGCCCCTGACTCCACATTCCTGAAAGTCAGCACTCAGAAAGATCAGGAGTCCAGGGTTCTCCTCAGCTCTGTAGTGAGTGTGCGGCAAGCCTCGGCTATGTCAGACCTTATATAAACAAACAAGCAATCATATCAATACATTTAAAACAATAGAAAAGCCAAGAAAACCACACCTGTGGCTCAGATCTCTTCAAGGGACTGCAATGAAGGCCCCCAGGCTAGCACATGCTCAGCAGTGAAGCCTGGCCAAATGTAGTGAGGGGGACAGAGACTCAATCACACGCATCTGGATGCTTCCTCAGACAAGGCAAGGTGACATGGGATATAGTCTCTCTTTTGACTGCGTGTGACCAGGATTATCATGAATAATGAGACCCCTCGAGAAAAAAAAGGCAAGTCTGGCAACAAGCCATGAGAGCAGAGAGTGTGACGAGGGGAGAGAGAAGTGGGGATCTGAGGCCCACGTCTGCTGTGGACCTGACAGTGTGAAGTGCATGTCTGTGGTCCCAGGTTCCTTGTGACAAGGGGTCCCAAGACCCACATCCTGCTTAGGGGCAACAGTGGGGATCCTTGCTTCATGTCTTCTCTTCCTCTTGGGGCAGGGACGAGGCAACTCCAGATTATATGGGGCACCCCAAAGTGTCAGAGGGCCAAGTGGAGGATCCCTGCCCACACCCATGTGTCTGTAGGAGATGGCCCAGAGGATAACAGCACTTGTTCTGTGTGCTGGCTAATCTCATGTCAACAGTTTTTTTAGATTTATTTATTTATTTCATGTATGTGAGTACACTGTCTCTGACTTCAGACACACCAGAAGAGGGCATTGGATCTCCATTACAGATGGTTGTGAGTCACCATGTGAAAATGCCTCCATGAGATTGGCTGTGGGCATTTTCTTTTTTTATTTTTAAAGGTTTATTTATTTATTGTATGCATATGAGTACACTGTAGCTGTCTTCAGACACACCAGAAGAGGGCATCAGATCCCATTACAGTTGGTTGTGAGCCACCCATGTGGTTGCTGGAAATTGAACTCAGGACCTTTGAAAGAGCACTCAGTGCTCTTAACCACTGAGCCATCTCTCCAACTCCCAGGGAATTTTCTTAATTAGCGACTGATCGGAAGGGCTCAACTCATTGTGGACAGTGCCATCCCTGGGCTGGTGGTCCTGGGTTCTATAAGAAAGCAGGCTGAACAAGCCATGGGGAGCAAGCCAGTAAGTAACATCCCTCCATGGCCTCTGCATTAGCTCCTGCCTCCAGGTTCCTGCCCTGCTTGAGCTCCTGACCTGACTTCCTTCAATGATGAGCAGTGCAGTAGAAGTGTAAGCCAAATAAACCCTTTCCTCTCCAACTTACTTTTTGATCATGGTATCATCACTGCAACAGAAACCCTGACATTCTACAAGCACGAGGATGTACGTTTGAATCCCCAGCACCCATATAAGATGCCAAGGTCTTGGTGGGGTCAAGGAGGCACAGGAGGGCAAGGGTTCCAACTGAGGCAGCACAGAGAGGTAGGTGAGAGCAGAGACTTCATGACCAGAGGAAGGTGGGAGAGGTGCTTATGTCTCAGCGCTTATATCCAGGGCCATCACTGCCCTTGAGACTGGACCCACATTAGGGTCAGATGTGGGCTGGGAGACACTGTGGGAGGCACATCACCATCCCCATCATCTTGGGGAGGCACCAGGAGGCAGAAGCCCAGGACATTTCCTAGAAGAGATAGGGTCTACCAAGAAAGAGCTGGGCTAGAAATGGCAGTGTTTATATCTATGCGTGTGAACTAAGGTTTCCTTCCAGTCTTCAGGGGAAGCATGGCGAGCCGCTGGTGCAGAAGCAACTGTGACTCACTGCATATCTGGATCACGCCATATCTGGAGCCCATGTGTCCATCTGGCTATATTTCTCATCCCAAAGGGCACCATATCCCGACCACAGCCCAGCAAAGGACTCATCCCTGCCTGCCTGGAAGTCATGACATCCAAGACAAATGCATCCCGTGGTCTATCAGAGGACATCCCTTTTCTCTAGACCTCCCTCTAGAGTTCAAGTCCCAGAACCCATGTAAAAAGCCAGGCACAGTGCAACTCTAACTCCAGCTCCAGGGATCCGATGCTTCTGGCTTCTTCCAGCATTGGCAGCCATTGGTACATGCAGACATTCTCACACATAATTCAAAATAAAAAAGAAGAGTCTTGGATCAGCCATCATTCTGGAAAGTTCTGTCCCCCAAAGTGAGGGGTCCTGGGCTGTCGAGGTGGCCAGCTTAGACAGCTCTTGGGGCCTGGTAAACAGCAGAAGGGAGGGAGGGAGGGAGGCTGGCTGGGCTCCAGGGACAGCAATTTGAAGCCTAGTGGGTGTGCACCCACCTTCAGAGATCCACATCCACCTCCATGGAAAAGTCCACCCTCCTTCATGTCATACATGCCATACATGTCACATATGTATATATGTGTGTGCAAGTGTGTTTATGCCCATGTGTACAGGAGCAGTTGCCTATGTGACTGTGTCCCAGGTTGTCAGGCTTGGCAGCAAGCATTTTACCCACTGAGCCATCTCACTGACCCTAACCTTTTTTTTAAGACAGGGTTTCACTGTGTAACCCTGGCTGGCCTGGAACTCACTATGGAGACCAGGCTGCCCTCAGACTTATCGAACTCCATCTGTCTCTGCCTCTCGAGTGCTGGGATTGAAGGCATGCAACACCATGCCTGGATCCTTGCCTCGTTTTTAATGCAGGGTCTCTTACTGAACCTGGAGCTCACTAGCTGGCCAGCAAGCCTCAGAGGGATCTGCTGGGGTTACAGAAGCATGCCCTCCATGTCCGGCCTTTACATGGGTGCTCGGGATCTGAACTCAGGTCCTAAAAGCTTACATAGCAAGTATCTTACCCACTCCTAGGCATCTTCCCGTCTGGTTCATAGCTTTCTATCTTAACCTTTTCTCAGTACTAACACAGCATCTCCTGATTCCCACAGCTGAGTTACTGTGAAGGATGGCTCAGTCCTGCAGTACCTAAGTGGGACCAGCAGGGGGCGATGGAGACTCCAGCTCCAGAGCTGCTCTGTAGACTCCTGGGGCTTCGGCCAACTTCTCACATCCATAAGGTGAGATGAGCTATTATGGTCCCCACCACCTCACCGATCAACGTTGTTCCAGGACTTTCTTTTGGTTGTGCCTTAGAGGTCTGTCCCTGGGAAGTGCATTAGGAACTTTGTCCTCAGGGGACAGCAGGGCCCCAGGCATCTTAGCAGAGGGGGCTGGCAACCCAGATCTTTTTTTACTGTTGCCTACGCACCCTTGAAGTCCCCAATCCAGTGTGTGTGGGCAATGCTTCAGGAGGTGTATCTCCCACAATTTCAAAAGCCCTGCTTGTTACCCAGGGTGGGGCTGTGCCCTGTACTGGGCTGGGGTCAAAGCCAGAGACACTCCCTGGGCTGGGATGTTTTCCCTAAGTGGCTAGTGTTTTCCTGTCTCCTCCCTCTGGCTCGGAGTCTCTCCACCAAGCTGGCCAGCACCATGGGGCCCATTACTTCCTCCCAAGCACGAGGCCACTTTAATTACTTGGCCTTTCTACCAGCTCCTGACTTTGCAGTCAGTCACCCCGGTGGCCTGAGGCTGAGTCTGTGTACAGCCTCTTTGCCCTGCCTGGTCCTATCCTGGCTCTTCTAAAGGTGGGGCTGGAACATGGAGCCCAGGGCCTGCTGGGAACAAGCTGGCCAGTACAGCCTAGTTGGATGCCTGGTGGTGGGTGGGGCTCCTGGTGCTATGTCTTCAGAACTTCTTATTTCAGAGCAACAGTGCGGTCATCCCAGTCAGAACCTTGATTTCCCCACCTGGAACACAAGGCAGAAATCCACAGGATTCCTTCTGGCTTGTCCAGAATTTTCAAACAACCTTCAGTAGGCCCAGGTATCTCCATCCAACACCTGTCATCCGTTCTTGTGTCATCCTGCATACGGGCAGCTTCCTTTTGGGAGAACAACGGCCACTGATGAGGGATGAGGTCACATGAAAGAGGCATCCTTCTGCGAGATGGGGGACAGTGAGCACACAAACTCGTTTGTTTTATAGTCTCTCTCTCTCTCTCTCTCTCTCTCTCTCTCTGTGTGTGTGTGTGTGTGTGTGTGTGTGTCTGTGTCTGTGTGTAAGTCAGGGGACAATTTTCAGAAATGATTTTATCTTTCTACTATGTTGGTTTCAGGGCCTGAACTCAGGTAATCTGCCTTAAACACAAATGGTTTCACTTATTGAATCTCTTTGTGAACATCTGCCTGCCTTCTCTCTCTCCCTCCCTCTCTCTCTCTCTCTCTCTCTCTCTCTCTCTCTCTTTCTCTCTCTCTCTTTCTTTCTTCTTTCTGTTTCTCTCAAGACAGGGTTTCTCTGTGTAGCCCTGGCTGTCCTTGAACTCACTCTGTAGACCAGGCTAGGCTCAAACTCACAGAGCTCTGCCTGCCTCTGCTTCTCAAGTGCTGGACCATTGGAAGGGAATATGTTTCTGGAGACACACCAAGCAGGGCAAACGAAGCCTCTTGTCACTGAACACACCCTACGGGGCCACTGTGTACCTTCCCACCTCAAGTCCACCTGCCAGCCTCCCTCCCTAAATCAATGTTGTAGCTCTGGGTTCTGGAAGAAGTTTCTGGAACATGTTAGAACCGAAACATAGTTTGGCCCCCAAACAAACCTTTTAAGGACACAGGTTGTTTTCAAAGGTGGTCTAGAGTAGAACCTGACACTTTAAAAGTCAAACCTTGCAACTCCAAGCTTCAAACCCCTGATTTTTTTTTCAGCCAATCAACTGCAAGAAAGGAAAACAATATATGGAAAGTGCTTCAATCATTGGGATGGTTTCTCAAGCCCCACCCCCACCCGGCATTTGCACACTGCTCTGAAAAGGGTGTGCTTCAATCCAAGCCAAGTCCCCATGGCTTGACCAAGTTCTTGCATCATGAGGACACTCTCAGTGCCATCAGAATCTGGAAACCCTGACATCTTGCCACATGTAGGTCCCTTCAACCATCTCTCCCCAGGGCATGGAAAGCAGAAGAGTTCATCCTAAAACCAGACATGACAGAGTGGGAGAGATAGCCTGGGAATATGAGGACTCACACCTAATCCCTAGAACACTGTAAGAAAACTGGAGCTAACTGGCCAGCCAGCCTCATTAGAGTCAGCCTCTAGGTCATTAAAGGAGGTGGGGCTGGAGAGATGGCTCAGTAGATAAGTAAGTGTTTACCACACAAGCAGAGGACTGGAATCTGGATCACCAGAACCCATGTACATGCCTGTGATTCCAGCCTTGGAAAGTGAGGCTGCGGCTCCTCCGAGAGAGCTGGCTAGTGAGATGGACTAACCAGAGCTGCCAGACTGGGGTTTAACTGAGAGACCCTGCGGCAATGAATACATGGAAGGGTGATGCAGGGTGATTCTCCACACCAACCTAAGACATCCAAATACACACACACATTCACATGCACACATGTGCATGCACACATACATGCACAGCACATACACAAGTGAAAATGGAGAAAAAAGTACGCAGGCGACTCCTCTTTTTCAATAGAGCCTTGTGTATTTCAGGGTAGCCTCAAGCCCAATAGAAGCTAAGGGTGACCTTGAACTCCTGATCCTCCGGCTCCCATCACTGGAGTTCTAGGATTACAGACATGCATTGCTATGTTAGCTTATGTAGTGCTGGGGGTGGAGCCTGGGCTTTGTGTTATGTCAATCAAGAGCTCTAATGAGCCACGCCCGGTCCAGATGCTGCTTTGCGGTGGTGCCCTTTCATGTGAGCAACAAACACATGTTCCTCTCGGCCGGTACTTTCCTTCTCCAAGCAGAGGGATGCCTTGTGCTTCAGGAGAAGGCTGAGGTGCTAGGTGCCCTGGCCCAGAACTGCCAATACCCACAATACCCACGATGAGACACCATGCAGAGGACTTTTAAGGGGTGATGTGTCTCCAACCAGGAACAGTATCATTTCCTGTGGAGGAGACCCACAGCCAGTGGCTAACAGAACAGGTGCCCTCTCTGGTGAGCCTTGCAGCTGAGAGCCAAGTCTTGGGTAAGGTGATGCACCCATTTGCCCATCTACCAGCCACTCAGTGACACATGGTGTGGGGTCCAAGCCAGCAGGAGACATGAGAGCAGCCATTCAGCTGGGAAGCTGCAGACACACTTCATCCCAGGTGTCTGTGTTAATGAAGAGTCAACCGGTCAGAGCAGTGCCTTGATATATACAGTGTTTGCTGTGACCTCAGATCGCCAGGCCACGTAAACAAACAACAAACAGGTTTGGCAGTGCACACCTGTCACCCCAGCACTAGGGGGCAGAGATGAGAGCACCAGCCCCATGCTCCTATGAATTCCATGTCTACCTTGCTACAATGGACTGATTAGTCTCAGCCATGAGTCAAAATAAATCCCCCCTCTGGGCTGACAAGATTGCTCAGCAGGTGAAGTGCTTGCTGCCAAGTCTAACATGAGTCCACTCCCATGAAAGAAGCAGAATATCAACTCCTGTATCAACCTCTGAATCCACATATGGGTATGCAAATGTGCCCACATACACACACAAATAAGTAAATGTAATTTAAAGCTAAATCCTTCCTTCAGATGTTTGGCCACAACAAGAAGTAACTGGTTATCTCCCTGGTGGTTTGAATTAGACTCTCCAGGAAAAAATCCGTGATCTCAATGACTGCAGAGGAAGGAAGTGGTCATGAATATTCATTATTCTTCATGAATATTAATGCTACCATTAATATTTTATAATGT
The DNA here is from genome assembly GCA_019844195.1 of Rhabdomys dilectus. Taxonomy (NCBI): domain Eukaryota; kingdom Metazoa; phylum Chordata; class Mammalia; order Rodentia; family Muridae; genus Rhabdomys; species Rhabdomys dilectus. The sequence goes on along the minus strand of JADRCG010010537.1, from coordinate 563,017 downwards.
TGATAATAACCAGTGCCTGCCTACACAAACACCACCTCAGAAGGTCCTGTGGCATCTCTTTTTCTTAATGGGACATCTTCAATTATAGTTTGTCAAATACCAACATATTCATTCAACAGCACAGTCAGGACCCTGTGCATTACATCAAACACCACATATCCAGTTTTTTCACGGAGGGACTTTATACAGGCGCTCTACCACTGAGCCACACCCCAGCCCCTCACTGGGGGATTCTAGGCGGGGGCTCTACCACTGAGCCACACCCCAGCCCCTCACTGGGGGATTCTAGGCAGGGGCTCTACCACTGAGCCACACCCCAGCCCCTCACTGGGGGATTCTATGCAGATGCTCTACCACTGAGCCACACCCCAGCCCCTCACTGAGGAATTTTAGGCAGGGGCTCTACCACTGAACCACACCCCAGCCCCTCACTGGAGGGTAGCATTCTATCATTAAGCCTTCTTTCAAGTTCTGAGATAAGATTTCACTGAGTTGCCTTGAACTCACACTGTAGCCCAGGCAGGCCTTAAAATTTGATCCTCCTGCCTCAGCATCCCAAGACCTATGTCACTAGGCTTGAACACTTGGGTTAAAGGAAGAGCTGGGGTGGAGACTTGGCTTTGCTCTGAGGTTCTGACCTAAAAACAATTTGTTTTTAATGCCATTTCAGTAGGGATCCCTGAAGATTTATCTTCGCTTCCCCTTTTCAAATGCATCACTACGTAATAGGGCTCTGGGGCTGAAGAGATGGCTCAGTGGTTAGGAGTACCAGCTGTTCTTCCAGAGGATCTGGGTTCAGTTCCCAGGACCCTCACCAGGCAGCTCACAAGAGTTTCGACACTCACTTCTGGTCTCCTGAGACACCTATGCTGACATAAGGGTTTTCACACTCAAAGGGTGTACCTGCTTCTCCTTAAGAATAAAGACCAAGGAGCTGGAGTGACATCTCAGTGGTAAAGACCACCACCTACTCTCCCAGAGGCCCGGACACTCACATGGTGGCTCACAACCCTCGGAAACTGAATCCTTGGGGATCCAACGCCCCCTTCTGGCCTCTATGGGTATTCCATGCATGTGGTACACAGTCATACATACAGGCAAAACACACCCGTACATTATAATTTTTAAAAAATAATTATTTAAAAATAAGTAAATATTTAAAATAATTAGTTATTTAAAAATAATTCTTTAAAAGTCTGTGATGGCTGAGCTGGATAGTTTGGGTATGTCCCCTAGGGGTCTAGGTGTTGGAACTTGTTCTCAGGGGACTAGGTCTGAAGCTGAAGGAGCCATGCTCTCGGGAGGTGAGAGCCGCACTGCTTCCTGTACGGCTCCTTGCATACATCGCAGCCTCCTGTCTGCTCCTCACAGAAGCAGGTGCTAGCACCAGGCCCTTAACAATTACTGTGCCTCAGGGCTTTGTTACAGTTACCCCACCTCCCACCCCACCCCCATCCCCATCTAAAACAGCCAGCTTCACATTTAGGCTCCTCTCCAGTGAAGAGGCTTTTGAGGTGTTCCACCTCCAGGGGAGGGATGAGACTCCGCTATCCCATGAGCCCCTGGCCCCTTCCTGTGTGTGCTCCTGGCCTAACCCAAAGAACCACAGGAACGCCAGGGTGCGGGCGCCACATTTTACTCCAGCTTCCTCCCAGTTTCGTATTAAATATATCTGAAATATATTAATCTTAGAAAACAGTATTAACACAGCGTTCCATGAATGCGGGCTGTGGAGTAAACAAATCCAGATTGCAAAAGGGTGGGGGGGGGTGTGTGTGCAAAACTCCGGAGAGTGAGGTGCTTGGGTCTCGGTTGTACCATGGTCTCCAGAGGGGAAAGACGTGGCGTCCTCTGCCTGTCACACCAGGAAGGAAAGGAAGCCAGGAGAGAACCCAGGAGGCCAACAGGGTCCCATCCTCAAAGGACTGCCTTATGGGCCAGTCATTCAGTTTACTGGGGCAGCGTGAGGGATTATGGGAGCTCAGTCCCTGAGCAGGTTTTCTGGCTTGGGGTAGCCAAAGAGAACAAAGTCGGCCTCGTAGAGTTTATAGAGCTGTTGCCTCCAAGCCAGGGGGATGTTGGCGAACCAGTCTTCCTCCCAGCTGCTGGCCGTCCTGTTCCGGTAGCTGGGAGGGAAATGGAGCTGGGAGTCTACCTTGAGGGACCTCAGGAGCTGGGCTGCATCCTCATCGAGGGTCTCCAGCTTCCCCACGAAGTCATAGTCTATCTGGCACGGGTGGCAGAGGCGGTACACCTGTCGCCAGTGCTCGTTGAAGGGCGCCAGCTTCTCCGTGTGTGGGTCCAGGAGGTACTGGATGAAGTTGGCGAAGGAGACCTTGAGGCCGGCGCTGAAAGCCTCGCTCACCGAGGCAGGCAGGCTGGTGTGGTTGGCATACAGCCGGAGCATGGGCACCGCGAACTTGCGGTAGAACTCCTCGTTCTCCAGCTCGAACTTGCTGCGGAAGGCCGAGATGAGGCGCACGAAGGGGTCACGCACGAACAGGAACTTGGTGTACTTCTTCAGCTTGACTTTCATGAGGTGGCGGGAGAACTTCCCGTAGCGGCGCCAGAACTTGTTGAAGGTGAGGTGCGTGCTGGTGTTGTGCACGTGCTCCCGGGGGATGTCCAGGGGGTCTCGGTAGGGGCTGCCCCGGTCCAGCAGGCTCTCGCTCAGCACGATCATCACTCGCTTCCAGTTGGTGCAGGCCACCTTGGGCACGTAGCAGTAGATGACGCCGTGGCGGTCGTCCACGATCAGGTGGTTCAGTTCGTAGTTGGGGATGTCGTCAAAAGAGCGGTCCTTGGTGGGGAATGCCAGGCTGGCGTTGGCGCAGAAGTCTCTCAGCAGGCTTCTCCTCTCGGCCTGCTGCCTGTCCCGGTCTGGGTTCTGCTGGGCATCATGGGTGGACCAGTCGTAGCCTCTCACGTTCTCCTCCATGTGGCTCAAAACTGGCTTGCTGGGGGTGAGCGCCTGGGGCTGCTCAGTTTTTCTCCTGGAAAGGTCGTTGGGCTTCGTGTCAGAACTAAGGAGTGTATCCAAAAACTCATCCACATCGGAAGTGAACACGTTCTCCTCGACCAGGCCCTGGGTGGGGAGGGGCTCTAGGATGTGTGGCCTGGACAGGGACGTGTGCAGATAGAAGTGGGCAGTGCCCACGTTGTCCCAATACACAATGATCAAAAGAATCATGAGGGCCGACCCTAGTACCAGCCACAGCCGGAAGAGCCGCGGCTTGGTCATGCTGCCCTGGGCAGGGCCCGCACCTGGCCCTTTACTTTAGCCTCGTGTACAGCTGGGACATGGTGCTGGGAGACGGACCTGCAGAGGCCAGAACACACGAGGTTAGAGGTTCAGAATAACATGGACTGTTCTCCCACATGCAGGGCCTTGGGGGGCGGGATCCCCCCCC
>JADRCG010010537.1:538384-559597 GCA_019844195.1 Rhabdomys dilectus | reverse complement strand
GGGTGTGGTGGTGAGGCCTGCTCACAGTGCTAAGGCTGAGGCAGGAGCATGAGGAATTCAAAGGCAGCCTGGGTTACAGAGTCGGGTGGGGTGGTCTAAGGAAAAGCTTTAATGGACAGCATGCAGACCCCAGTTTGAGCATTATATCCACGTTAGGAGCTGTGCAGGTGAGGTTCTGTAATCCCAGCAGGGAGCCCTGAGCCAGGAGGACCTGGAGCTCTTTGGCAGCCAGCCAATCTGAATCTATGACCCCAGGCTAGTGATAAAGAAAATGACCAGGAACAAAAGCAAGGTGGAGAGCACCTGAGGAGTGTTATCTGAGACTGTTATCTGGTTGCAGGCATGCACTCACACAAGGAGGACTGTGTACATCAAGTTCAAATCTAGTCTTTGACCTCAAATGGCTTCTGCAGAGCTGGGCCTCAGGCACAGAGGCTATGAATCCTCATTCCTCTCTCTCTCTCTCTTTCTCTCTCTCTCTCCCTCCCCCACCCCCTCCTGATCTCTGAGTCTTTAGTCTGCAGCTTTCAAATACACAAGACATCAGTGAAGCTTAACAGGCCAAGAGCTCCAAACCAGATTGGGAGTTCTCCAAAGATAGGAGTCATAGCTAATACATCTTCAGCATTCCATATACTGCTCAAGGCTGTGTTGCCTGATCTAAAGAGAACTCACTCACAAGAGCTCAGTCAACTCAAATACATGGCAAAGGTACTTCGCATTACTACCAGATATGTTCCCAGATCAGTTTAGGATCTGTTTAGGGCCAGGTCTGATGCAAGCCTGTTACCCCAGCTACTTAGGAGGCTGAGGTAACACAATTTAAGTAGAAAGTCTTCCTGGGGGCTGGAGAGACAGATCAGCGGTTAAGAGCACTGTCTGTTCCAGAGGTCCTGAGTTCAATTCCCAGCAACCACATGGTGACTCACAACCATGAGTAATGGGATCTGATGCCCTCTTCTGGTGTGTCTGAAGACAGCTACAGTGTATTCATATACATAAAATAAAGAAGTCTTAAAAAAAAAAAAAAAAAAGTCTTCCTGGAAAACAGTGAGTTCAAAAACAGCCTGAGTAACTTAGCCAAGTTTTTATTTTGTCTCAAAATAAAAAGTTAAAAGGGGGTTGGTAGCTAGGGTATAGTGGTGCATAACTTTAATCTCAGCAGAGGCAGAATGTGATGTCTACATAGCCAGTTCCAGGCCAACCAAGGTTACATAGTAAGTCCATGTCTCTAAAAAAGGAGGGTTTGAAATGTAGCTTAGTAGAGCCCCTGCCTAGAATCCCCCAGCGAGGGGCTGGGGTGTGGCTCAGTGGTAGAGCCCCTGCCTAGAATCCCCCAGTGAGGGGCTGGGGTGTGGCTCAGTGGTGGAGCCCCTGCCTAGAATCCCTAGTGAGGGGCTAGAGTGTGGCTCAGTGGTAGAGCCCCTGCCTAGAATCCCCCAGTGAGGGGCTGGGGTGTGGCTCAGTGGTAGAGCCCCTGCCTTGAATCCCCCAGTGAGGGGCTGGAGTGTGGCTCAGTGGTAGAATATGTGTGTGAGCCAAGGTTCTATCTCCAGAACACAGCAGTAGACCATGTCGACTTTATTTGCAGTCTCTCCATATCCCGTGCCCCAGGTTCCTCTACCCACCCAGGTCTTTCTAGGTTCTCACTATATTGTTCAATGGCCCAACCCCTCTCCCTGTTTCTACTCTTCCCTTCCTGCCAAGATGCTGTGGTAAAAGCCAATTAGGACACATCTCTATTGCTAGTCCTCTGATCCATGGTGTCTCCTGGCTTCTAATTCTAACTCGGTGGTGACCAGGCCGGTTCATCTCTCCTCTTGGTCACTCCAGTATAGTCAGAGGTTCCCTGTCATTCAGCAGTGGCTCAGTGGGGCAGGCTCTTGCTCAACTAATGTCCCTCTGCTGGGCTACTGGGGGCACTCCACAGCTCACTCTGTGCTAAGGCCTTCCTGATCATGCCTCAGAAAGTAGGTCCCAGGACCCACAATCCCACAGCTGCATGGCCCGACTCTGTCACCACGTAGTCACTGGCCATATTCCATCTTGTCTCTACAGGACCTGTGGCATCTCAGACCCATCGCACTGTGGAGACTGTCAGAACTTGCACTAAGTAACTGTGGGAGGAAGGACCCATCTTATTTGCCGCAGCACGTCCTCAAGGCACCAGGCCCATGTGAGGTAGGCATCAGAAAGACTAACGACATTCTCCACCATCCTAATTCTGAAGCTGGGGAAGGCTCACTGGTCCTCTCTCCACTTGTAAATAGGTTTTTAAGTCTTTTTGCAGGAACCGAGGTGTCTCTGCGGGTAAGAGCACTTGCTGCCTGAGATGAGGGTGTGAATTTGAATCCTCTCACCCATATAAAAAGCTGGACATGTCTACACATATATCTGTAACCTCAGTTCTGGGGGTGAGTGAGAGACGGGAGGGTCCTGAGGCCACGCTGGCCAGCCAAGCCAAAACAGCAAGCTCCAGCAAGACTGCTCAGAAAAAAGGGTGGTGAGGGCTGAGGAGATGGCTCAGCAGTGAAGGGGAAGGGGTGGGGGTGGGGACTCTTCCTGAGGACCTGGGTTCAATACCCAGCACCCACAGGAAGCAGCTCACAATCGCCTGTAGCTCCAGGCTCAGGCCATCCAACATCCCCTTCTGACTTCTGTGAGCATTTGGACACAAGTGGGTACACACAGACACACACACGCACATGAATAAAAATACATGTCAAAAAACAGAAAAAGAAACAAAGACGGCGCGAAGGGGCAGCGTAGAGTCTTTGACAAACGACCAAGTGACTTAACTGAGACAGGATACAGAGAACAATGGGAATAATAAGGGAAAATGCACTCAGGAAACCCAAAGAGCTGCACACAAGCCAGCCAAGTACAGGAAGTTTCTTGCCCAAGACATCAATGCCAACGGAGACGGCTTCTGTCTATAATGAGAACAGAGCCCACCAAGTACCTTAGCAACCAGTATCCCTTCCCCTTCCCATTCTCACAGCTGCTTCTGCCTCAGTCCCCCACCCCTACCCCCGCGCTCAAGATAGAGTCTCACCATGTAGTAGGCCAGGCTGGCCTCAAACTCAGAAATCCATTCACCTCCTGAGTGTTGGCATGTATGTGGCTTTGACTGCCGGTTCCTTCTGTTGCACCTGCTAGCACTCAGTAGCTGCCACTGGGTCTGGGCTTTAGCTCTGACTTCCATCTCAGCAGGTGACATCACAGTGTGTCCCCTCCCCTGCCACCCCTCAGGCAGTCACGACTCCAATTAGAGCAGCCCGCCCGTGTTTACATACACTGCCACGCAATGGAGAGGCTATTCGCAGCTGGGACTACCAGGACACCGTAATTATTTTTCCTCTTCCCTCCTGCACAACAGTTTATTTTCCCGGGAACTAATAACAGTCTCGTGTTTTCCTTTGCTTTGTTTTCTGTGTTCTTAGGACTAATCCAGCCTAAAGTCTGCCAACTGTGTCAAGTTCCCTGCAGCTGTTCCAGTGTGAGAGATTCGGTCTCCTCGTAGCCCTTCCCCGTCCCCTCGGTGTGCTGCTGGGGTCAGCAGCACCTGTGGCCATGGTGCCCTGCTGGTCCCCTGGTCCCCTCTCCCTACACAGCTCTTTTCGCTCATCCAGGGCACACCCCGTTCTGTCCCCTCCCCCACCAACTCTCTCTTTTCAGGCTCAACACCTTATATAGGGATACAAGCTAGCCAGTCACCCTCAAGTCCAGGAGAAATTCAGACAGTATAAGAAGTGTCTAGCCTCTGCTCTCTTGCCTGAGGACTGAGTTCAAGGGAGACAAGGTTTTCCCCTCAGGAATTTTCTATTTATCTATTTATTTTTGTCCTGGCGTGTGATGGCCAGCAGCTGACGAAGGTGTCTTCCTCAATCACTCCCCGCTTAATTTTTTAAGACAGAATTCTCACTGAATCCAGAATTCACTGATTCGGTCAGAATGGTTGGCCAGTGAGCCTCGGGATCCTCCTGTCTCTACACGGTCTTTTCTGTCAGCACTGACCTGCAGGTATGCGTGGCCATACGTGGCTTCGTGTGAGTGCAGGGGATCCAAACTCAGGTCCCAGTGCTGGCACAGTCTCATACATTGAGCTATCTACTAAATTTTCTGTTAAGTATTTCTTTTTGAGACAGGTTCTCATGTAGCTCAGGCTAGCCCCAAACAACTTGCTATGCTGCAGATGACTCTGAACTTCTGATCCTCCTATATTATACCCCCCTCCCCATCAGCCACCCTAGTGCTGGGATCATGTGAGAGCCACCAGGCCCTTTCTAACTGGCGTTTTTTGAGACAGGGTCTCACTATGTAACAGAGGCTAGCTCTCACCTCCTGCCTCAACCTTCTAACCCCTCAGAAGACAGAGAACATGTACTACCATGCCCCCACCTCATCCTGTAAAGGATTATTAATTATTTATGACCTTTGGGTTTGTTTGTTTTTTTAAGACAGGGTTTCTCTGTGTAGCCCTGGCTCTCCTAAAACTTAGTCTGTAGACCAGGCTGGCCTCAAACTCAGAGCTCCACCTGCCTCTGCCTCCTAAGTGCCACCACTGCCCGGCTCATTTATGAGTTTCTTTGGAAAGTAGGCAATTGAGTGTTCCAACTGGGGACTGGCCAGTGTGACACGTGGGTCTTTTCTCTCAGGCTACTCCAATTCTGAGAAGATCCTGCATCCTCTTGGCCAAAGGGAAAGGCCAGCAGTATGGGTGGGCTGGTCAGGCTTGGGAGCTCAATGCTCGAGGGCAGCCCTTCCCCCACTGGCAACTGGGTCTGCTGTTTCCCATTTGGAAACTTTCAGAGTTTCTAAATAGTTTTTGCAACCTCACTGGCTAACAGCAGGAAGTATTATGTGAGAGAGCAGGCTATTTCCAGCCACATCTGTGGGCCAGCAACAGCCGTCAGCAGGGGCACACACTGAACGGGTGGGGTGTGAAACTCACAGTTAGCCCTTCGGCTCCAGGTCCAGCTCCTCCAGCTCTCCCTCCTCCTCCTCCAGCTCCTCCAGCTCTCCCTCCTCCTCCTTCAGCTCCTCCTGCCTCCACCTCTCCAGTACAGGGATTACAGGCACACACCACATTCTGGATACTTTTAGTAACTGGACAGTGAAGATATACGCTGTTTAAAATGGTGGTCCAGGGCCGGGCAGTGGTGGCACACACCTTTAATCCCAGCACTTGGGAGGCAGAGGCAGGTGGATTTCTGAGTTCAAGGCCAGCCTGGTCTACAGAGTGAGTTCCAGGACAGCCAGGACTACACAGAGAAACCCTGTCTCAAAAAAACAAAAAACAAAAAAACAAACAAAAAAAAAATGGTGGTCCAGGGCCGGAGGTGTGGCTCAGCTGGTAAGGCGCTCACCTCGGGGGGTATAAAGCCCTGGGTTCTACCTCTAGCACATACAAGCCAGGTACGGCAGCTCATGCCAATAACCCCAGGACTTGGGAGGTGGAGGCAGTAGGATCAGGAAGGAGTGCAGGGTCAACCTCGGCTACAGAGGTAAATGAGGCCAGCCTGGGTTACATGAAACCCTGTAAATGAGGCCAGGCATGGTGGCACACACCTTTAATCCCAGCACTTGAAAAGCAGAGACAGGCTGATCTCTGAGTTCAAAGCCAGCCTGGGCTACAGAGCAAGCTACTAGACAGCCAAACAAAAATGTGTGTGTGTGTGTTATGTGAATGTGTGTGTGAGTATACGTGTATGTGTGAGCATATGTGTATGTGAGTGTATGTGAGTATATGTGTATGTGAGTGTGTACTTGTGAGTGTGTGAGTGTGTATGTGTATGTGAGTGTGTGTGAGTGTGTATGTGTGAGCGTGTGAGTAAATGTGTATGTGAGTGTGTGTGTGAGTGTGTGTGAGTGTGTGTGTGTGGTGTTTCCCCACCTGATTTACTTTAGTTCTCTGAGTAACCAGGCTGTCTTCCCTCAAAGTACTTTCTGGCCTGGCCTTCCCAGGACAGAATCACCGCCCCACCCAGACCGGCGATCATGTGGTAATGACCATGCACTAACAGTCGATCGTCAGCTAAGTGTGAGCAGCCTCTGCCTGCCCCTCTTCCCTCGGCTTCTCCCTGACACCAAGCCTGAATGCTGGAGGTCTCCAATGCCGCAGATTCTCCTCCCCCAGCACCCAGCACGGTGGGGACCAGACTTGCATCGCTTCTTTCTTCTGCCCAGTGCTTACTGAATCCTTTAGAGAGCCTCACTGCCCAGAGAAGCCCTGGGAACCTCTGAGTCTGCACCCCCTCCCTAACCACTGTGCCACACTCTCAATGACATGCACTGCATCTCCCTAAACCCCAAACTTACCTGCCCTTCCTCTCCTCTAGGATCACGGGTTTACCTCTAACAGACCTGGTTCACATCAAACCTCAACTGCTATTTCCAGCAATAGAACCTGGGCCCCAACAGGGCATCAGACTCTTCTCAAGCAGAAATCCACCCTCCCAGAGTTAGTACAGTGCTCGCCACGCAAGCACAAGGACCTGAGTCCAGATCCCCAGAACCCACAGTGTTAAAATGTCAGATACAGTACTGTGTGCCTCAAACCCAGCCAGCCTTGCCAAATTGGTGAGCTCTAGACCAGTGTGTCTCACAGGAAGGATATGGCATTCCTGCAGACGACACCCAGTGTTATCCTCTGGCCTCCAATGCACCTGCACACACACATGGACATGCACACAACCCCCTACCTGACCCTCCAGAAACGAGTCTTTCCCCCACAGGCCCCAACCCTCAGGAGCACATCAGCTCAATGTCTCCTGACTTAGCTGCTTCCAATCTTCATGCTTAGGGTTTCTCATGTTTGGTAGTTTGAGCCCAGGCTAGCCTTCAACTGTAGAGCCTCCTGCCTTCACCTCGTGGGTGCCAGGATTACAGGTATGTGCCACCTTTCCTGGCATTCTCTTTGCATACTGCAAACATCTCTCATATACTTGGCACTCAAGTGGACCTGAACCAGGACAACCTGAGCTACCCGGGGCCCATGGTTCCCAGCCCATGGTTCAAACCAATATGGTGGTTTGCCCATACAACAGGAAACTGAAGATGCAGACCCACAAACACGAGATGACAATAAACAGTGACCACCCGTGTATAAGCTCAGTCCCAAATCCTAGCAACTCACCTGCAAGGAAATTAAACATGAAGGTGCAGGCAGGCCCTTTTGTGATTTTTGTTTTGTTTTAAGTTAGAGTCTTACCCTGTAGCCCAGGCTGGCCTGAACCTCACTATGCAGCCCAGGCTGCCCTCAAACTCACAGCAATCCTCTTGCCTCAGCTCACAAGAACTGGCACCACACTCCGCCTCAGGCGACTCTGGAACTTGCAGTATCATACCCTGCACATAGCAGTTTCCCAACAATCTTTTTCCTCTCCTTCACACTCGGAAACGGGGTCCTAACTCATGTCACCAAGCCTGTAGCCACACTGTGGGGTCCCAGCAATCGAAGGCTCACATTCCCATTCAACTCCGGGGCTCCCAGCGCAGCGTGGGATTATAAAATAAGTAATTTAAGAAGGGTGCAAACATTACAGCTCTGTGTGCGACAGCTAGGCGGATGTGCGGAGCCCAGGGTCTGCCAGCGATGTCTTCGTGGCCAGAAGCCCAAAGAGAAGATAGGTCCTACTGTTAGCCACTAATGCTCGGCTTCCTGTGTGGCCCACCAGGCATGAGGCTGCTGCTGGGGGCACCCGCAGCAATGCACGGGCAGGAGGGTGCTCAGTAGACTGGGGTGAGATGTGAGGCCAGTGCTTGCTCTGTGCAAAAGCTGGCTTCAGAGACAGCCTCCTGCAAGGTCTCGCCGGAACACTGCAGCAATTGTCTCTGAACAATTGCTTTCTCGCCTGGACTCGTAAATAACTAGAGGCAAAACTGAGAAGGTGTCCCCCTCAGAGCCAGCCACTGCTACTGCAAAGGAGATCCGCTAAGGGGCCACACCTTCTTCCACGCATTCTGCAGGGCTGCACAAGAAGATGGCTCAGAGAAGATGCGCGCTTGGCTAAGGTCACACAGCTAGCTGGACAGAACTGGGATTCGAACCTGGGACCACGTGGGAGCTGCCTAAGCCAGGCAGAATGAGATATGAATCTGCATCCCCAAACCGTGGACCATCGCCCCACCCTAGGACCCGGGACTCCCACGCACCCCTTACTCCGCTCGAGCCTGCGCTCCTCACCTAGCGCCCGCTAGTCACCGCCGCCGCTGCTGCTGTAGCTGCTGATTCTGCAGCCGATATCGCCTCCTCTCGCTAGCAACCCCGCCCGAGGCGCGGCCCCGCCCCCAGCCAGACCCCCCCTCCATCCTCTCGCGAGAGCTAGCGAGCGGGACTACGCCCGTCCTTGATGCGCTTGCGCCAATTCTCCCCCTTCCTGCCCTCGCCAGCCAGTGCCATGTGGCACCTTATTTACGGCCAGAGATTGGTCCCACCCACCATCCCTGAACGTCCCGCCCCTTCCGCAGCAACCAATCCGAGGTGGGGGCGTGGCTGATCTCAAGGGGCGTTGCCTGTCTCGCAGTTTGAACTTGCAGCGTGGGCCGTGCAAGCTGACAATCCTGTCAGAGTTTATGGGGCTTAAGAGAGACCATGCAGGTAAAGCTCTTAGTGAGAGCCAGGCATGGTGCAGGCCTGTCACCCTAGCTGCTTGGCAGGGTGGGGGGAGGGGAGGGAAGTTGGAAGGTGCCTGAGGCTGTCCACTGAGCTCATGACACGTGAGGTGCACACACTTAGAATCCCAGCACTGAGCTGCTGCTCCAAGCCGAGGACTCGTTCCATACCAATGGGCTCTCCCAGAGCCTAGGGTAAGGAGCAATATGACACAGGACGGCAGAAGGCAGAACCTAGGAAGATTTATTATATTTCGGTGGCAGATGACCCCATCTTACTACTAGGATTGGAAACTTCAGCTGAATCCCCTGGGTTGGCATGTGTGCCCATGACCTGTCAGGAGGCTGCAACTGTGACACAGACCCAGCCTCTACTGTGGGCAGCTTTTTTCCTAGGGTTCCGCAGGCCAGATGCCAGTAGTTGAGGCAGCAAGCAGGCTGGTTCTTGCAGAGAGCTCTGCAGGAGCACCTTCTAGCCCTTCTCTGTCTCCCTTCTGTGCCCTTCAGCCTAGATTTCCATTGTCATAAAGGCACAGCCAGACAGGATCAGGACTATCCCATGACCTCATTTCATTACCACTCTCCTGGCTCAGTCTCCAAATAAGGTCACTCTAAGGCACCGGGAGCTAGAGCGCCAACATCTTTTTCCTTTTGGGGTTGAAAGGACACAATTCAATCTATAACTAAGTTCCAGGGCTCCAGTGTGGCTCAGTGGTTAGAATGCTTGCTCAGCCTTGGGTTCTATCTCTATCAATCCATAAACAAGGCATGATGGCATGCATCTGTAACCCCAGCATTCAGGAATTGGAGGCAGGAGGATCAGAAGTTCAAAGTCACCTGTGGATATACAGTGAGCTTGAAGGTAGCCTGGGCTACAAAAACAAAAAACAAAAAACAAAAAAAACCCCAGTGTCTCCAACAAAACAAACAAGGCATAAATATCATATAATGTTTTTTGAGACAAGGTCTCTCTCTAGAGCTGGGACTGTCCTGGAACCAGGCTGGCCTATAATTTACAGAGATCCACCTGCCTCTGTCTCTCTGCCTCTGCCTCTCTGCCTCTACCTCAGCCTCTCTGTCTCTCTGCCTCTCTGTCTCTGCCTCTCTGCCTCTGTCTCTCCACCTCTGTCTCTCTGCCTCTCTGCCTGTCTCTCTGCCCCTCTACCTCTCTGCCTCTCTACCTCTCTGTCTCTGTCTCTCTGCCTCTCTGCCTCTGCCTCTCTGCCCCTCTACCTCTCTGTCTCTCTGCCTCTGTCTCTCTGCCTCTGCCTCTCTGTCTCTTTGTCTCTGTCTCTCTGCCTCTGTCTGCCCCTCTGCCTCTGCACCTCTCTACCTCTCTGTCTCTCTGCCTCTCTGCCTCTCTGTCTCTGCCTCTCTGCCTCTCTATCTCTCTGTCTCTGCCTCTCTGTCTCTGCCTCTCTGTCTCTCTGTCTTTCAGCCTCGGCCTCGGCCTCGGCCTCGGCCTCGGCCTCCCAAGTGTTGGGGTTAAAGGCATGCATCGCTATGTCTGGCCAATAAACCCTACTGCATTTTATTTAGGCAGGTAGGTATTGTAGCAGTCACCTGTAGCACCAACACTTGGGCAATGGAGGCAGGGTGGCAAGTCTGAGGTCAGCCTGAGCTCCCTAGATGTCATTTTCTATTACTTACCTGCTGGAATGCCTCAGGCCAATGTAAACACTGACAACTCCAAATTCAACTGAAGCTTCAGAGCAACCGGTTGGTCCATTGCAGGTGGAACTGCAGCGGCGTTGAGCTGCCTCTTTAAGAAGGCACTTGACATGCCCTTTCCTGGGCTGGGCAGATGTCCCAGTGGGGAAGAATGCTTGCCGGGAAACCATCAGGACCTGAGATTGAACCCCCAGCAACCATGTAAAAGGCTGGGCTTAGCCCCATGCATGCCTATGTCATCAGCGCTGAGGTGGGGGAGGAGCCAATGCAGCTCGCTGGCCAGCGCCTGGTTCCAGGTTAAGATGGAGACCCCTTTCTCAAGGGACTAAGACAGTGTGTGACAGAGCAGGGCACCCCGACCGTTGCCTGTGTAGGCATGGCCACATGCACTTGAACACACACAGCTACTGTTTTAGCTTGCCTTCTGTTGCTGGGATAAACAGTGACCAAAAGTGGTCTGGCAGCAGAGGAGGAGTGTTTCAGCGTACAGGGGACAGTCCATCATCCAGGGAGACCAAGGCAGTAGCTTGAAGGCAGGAGCTGAAGCAGAACAAGGCCCTAACAGGCTGGGCCAGCGGTGACATCACCGACTTCAGGCTGGGCCCTCCCAAGCCTGTCAATCAAGACAGTGCCGCCCAAGCCTGTCAATCAAGACAGTGCCGCCCACCCCCAGATATTCTCGAAGGCCAGTCTGATGGAGGTAATCTCTCAATTAAGGTTTCCTCTTCCCAAGTGTGTCTAGGGGTGTGTCAATTGACAGTAACTATAAAAGGCACGCACGCACACGCACACGCGCACGCACACGCACCTTCCTGATGATCCTGAGAGCCTTCTCCTGCCTAAGGAGAGTGTAAATTAGCACCCTCATGCTTTTGTTCCTGGGATACCCAAAGCCAATCTCCATAGACTAGTGACCATACTTGCCTAACATGTAGGTGATCAGACGGAAACCAACCAGAATGATCTGTCCCTCTGAAGCTGGTCATTGCGCGTATTTGTGTGTGAGTGTCCATGTGTTATGCATATGGAGGCCAGAGAACACTTTGCTGTTGTTGGTTTCTCTATACTGTGAGCTCTGGGCACCGAGCTGAACTGAGGTCCTCAGGCTTGGCAGCAAGTGCCTTTCGCCATCTCCGCGGCCCCTGAAATAGTTAACTTACACTCTGTTCATCTCTCCTCTACTTCCGAAGCCACCTCCTACAGTTACAACATGCGGAAACCTTCTTACTGTGGGAAACAGCCACATGGCGTCCACTGTTTAAGGAGCAGCAATAGAAGAACTTGAGTGGTCAATGGAAGGGGCGCTGTCCTGCAAGTGACACCCAATCAAATTCTGGGCTGCAGAGCATGAGCTACACAACTGTCCAATGGTTTCTGGATAGAGAATGCACCTGCTGGGAGAGGTTAATAGGGGCTACCTGTGCCCCGATCGTGAACCAACCCCTCACTGGAGGATTCTAGGCAGAGGCTCTACCACTGAGCCACACCCCAGCCCCTCACTAGGGGATTCTAGACAGGGGCTCTACCACTGAGCCACACCCCAGCCCCTCACTGGGGGATTCTAGGCAGGGGCTCTACCACTGAGCCACGCCCCAGCCCCTCACTGGGGGATTCTAGGCAGGGGCTCTACCACTGAGCCACACCCCAGCCCCTCACTGGGGGATTCTAGGCAGGGGCTCTACCCTGAGCCACACCCCAGCCCCTCACTGGGGGATTCTAGGCAGGGGCTCTACCCTGAGCCACACCCCAGCCCCTCACTGGGGGATTCTAGGCAGGGGCTCTATCACTAGGTCATGCCCCCTAGCCCCATATCTTGTTATTTTCCTAGACTCCAAGCTTCTTCACATAGGTGGGCCTCCCAGCCTATTCTGCTGGCCTATCCAAGGGCTTTGGGCTCCCTAGGACCAGAGTGTATCTTAGACAGAGGACATATGCCCTACTGGTTTCATAACCAGGGTTGCAGCAGAGGACAGACAGAAGTTACTGTGGGTCTTACAAAAACGAACCAGATAATGTCAGTTGGGAGCAAAGAGGCCACTGGGAGGTTCTGATATACCTGGGTACTGTGAGGATCTGGAGAATAAGAGATAAACCATCAGGCCACTCAATGGTGCCACACACTTTTAATCCCAGCACTCGGAAGGCAAAGGCAGGCAGATTGTTGTAAGTTCAAGGGCAGCCTGGACTACAGAGTGAGTTCTGTCAAGGCTACACAGATAAACACTATCTTGATAAAAAAAAATAGATAAATCAATAAGTAATAAAAAGAAAGGAAACTGTTTATTGTCTTGTCTGTTCCTTGACTATTTCCATCTATTGTATTGCTAGTTCCTCAACCTAGAACTGACCTTAATACTTCCATGTAATTAAAATGGTATAAAAGCAAAAAGGAGGAGGGGGGACAGGATGGGGGGTTTCTGGGGTGGGTGCAATGGGGTAAGGGGATGACATTTGAAATGTAAATAAATAAAATATCCAATAAAAAAAAACAAAAAAAGAAAAGAAAGGAAAGAAAAGAAAAGGAATTATCAATAGATGAGATCACACAGCTAAAGAAACAGCAGAACATCCAAATACCCACAGGCCGGAGGTCTGCAGCTAGACCCATCCAAATACCCACAGGCTGGGGGTCTGCAGCTAGACCTCACACAGGGGACAAATAGTTAGAAGTTACACAGAACTGCAGAGGTTAAGTGCTAAGGAAAGGTGACTGCATTTAGGACGTGGGCTAATGAATAGGAAGTGTTCAAGAGAAAAACATAAAGAATTAGTAACTATTTTTAAAATGGCTCAACCTGCCCAGCCATCACGGAACTGCTAATCAACACAACTCTGAGATACAGACTCACTCTAGTCAGAATGGCCGTCATTAAAAAATCCAAACTGAGGTCAGGTGGTGGTGGCACAAAGCTTTAATCCCAGCACTTGGGAGGCAGAGGCAGGCGGATTTCTGAGCTCGAGGCCAGCCGGGTCTACAGAGCAAGTTTCAGGACAGCCAGGGCTACACAGAACCTTCCCCCATCTGAAAAAGAAGGAGCAGGAAGAGGAGGAAGAAGAAGAAGAGAAATCTGATAACATGGGCCTAGAAAGACGGCTCAGCAGTTAAGAGCACTGGCTGCTCTTGCAGAAGACCCAGGCTTGGTTCCAGGAACCCATAAAGCAGCATACACCCTCTGTTTCAGGGGATCTGAAACCTTCATCTGGTCTCCACGGACACCATACACTCACATGGTTCACAGGCACACGGGCACACATGCAGGCAAAACACTCATAAATTCGTTTTGGAAATTTTATTTTTTTAAATTTTATGTGTACCTGTGTTTGGCTGCATGTATGTCTGTGTATCAGGTACGTGCAGAACTTTTGGAGGCCAGAAGAGGACACTGGATCGCCTCGGACTGAAGTTACAGATGGTTGTGAGCCACCATGGGGTTGCTGGGAATTGAACTCAGGTCCTCTGGAAGAACAGCCAGTGCTCTTAACCACTGAGCCATCTCTTCAGCTCCAATGCCCACAGATTAAATTAAATATAAAAGAAAAGAACTGGCAACAAATGCTGAGGAGGACTGGGGAAACGGGGACTGGCGAGGTTTGGTCTGTCGCTCTTGGTAACGCTAAGTCCTGCACCCAAAGGTCTAAGTCTATCAGTGGATTCTCACAGCTACACGATTTTGTTTGCAAACCTTGTTCCTTGATTTAAAACTAATGGCTAAGGGCTGGAGAGGTGGCTCAGAGGTTAAGAGCAGATCTGTCCTTCCTCCCTTTTGTCCCTCCCCCTATTAATAAGTACTATCATTACTCATTATCATTATGTTTTTATTAATATTTATTTTTACTGTATGTGCATTGGTGTTTTGCCTGCATGCCTGTCTGTGTGAGGGTGCCAGATACTGGAGTTACAGACAGCTGTGAGCTACTATGTCTGAAGTGAAAACTTCTCGTTTCTTTGGAAAGTCAGTTATGTCAAATGATGTCTTGCTGGGGCACACAGGTGAAAAGTTGTCTTGCTAAAGCAGACACATGAGAGGATGATTAATGAAGGAGTGTAAATATGACCCCACAGACAGCCAGAGACAAGCACTGAGCCGTATCTCTTCCCCATGACTGATGAGCCCAGGCCTCCAATGGGCTAGTGACATATTTCTTAGTGCACTTTATGAAAGATCTTCACAATCAAAATGTTTGCCGGAGCCCAGCAGTGGTGGACACACCTTTAATCCCAGCACTCGGGAGGCAGAGGCAGGTGGATCTCTGAGTTCAAGGCCACCCTGGTCTACAGAGTGAGTTCCAGGACACTTAGGGATACACAGAGAAACCTTGTCTCAAACAAACAAACAAACAAAAAATAGTTTTCCTGTGACCTTAAAGTTATAACCCATGTAAAGAGTTGTTAGTGTGGCACTTGGGGCCCATGGGCCTGAGGAGCCTGAGATTTCAGCTGGCTTCAAAGTCAAAGACTATATCCCTCCAATCACCTCACCACAGTGGAGGCAGACATCTACAGGGCTCACAAAAGTCACAGCAAGCCCCAGATATGGAAGTCACCACCCAAGCCCTAAATGGGCAATGGCTTCAAGGAAGCCGTGAGCTGGCTTCCCTGGCAGCATGTGTCACAGCGAGGGTCAGGGGAGGGGGATGACCTCAGCATCTGACTGCAGCTTCTGCCTGTCATTACTGGGCTGGGTACACACCAGTCCAAGACCTACTTCTGTGTCAGTGAAGGGGCTGCCACCCACCTCCCCCTCTCAACCCCACGGAGGCAAAGCCACAGTCCACCCAGCCCATCTCCCTGAAAGTTGCCAATCCAACACACAAAGGGAGAGATGCCCTATTCCGCTTTCTGATGCTGGGATAAACAGCATGGCAAAAGCAGCTTGGAGAGGAGAGGGTTGACTTCAGCTTCCTGCTGTCAGTCCATCTGAGGGACGTCAGGGCAGGAGCTCAGGAAGGAGCAGAGGCAGGAAAGCTACTTGCCACCTTGCTTGGCTTGGTCACCCGGCCTCCAGCCCCTTACCCCTCATACCCACATCTCAGAAATCAAACACAAAAACCAGACAAGGCAATGTCTTGCCAAACATGGAACTCAATTTTCTGCCCTCTTTCCCGGTGATAGCGGCAAGTTTGAGGCCAGCCTGGTCTTCAGTGTGAGTTCCAATAGCCAGAGCTACACAGAGAAACTCTGTCTTGAGAAAACAGGGAGGGAAAAGGGGACAGAAGGCCTTGGGAATGTGGCAGGCATTAGGGTGCTGGCCTAGCTTGGCCCAGGCCCTGGGTTCTATCCCCAGCACCACATAACAGATATGGGGGTGGCCCATGCCTCTAATCTCCGAAGTTAATAGAGGAAGGCAGTAGGATCAAGTGTTTAAGGGCATCCTCTGCTCCTTTGCAAGTTCAAGGCCAGCCTGAGCTACATGAGACCCTGTGTCAAATAAATAAATGAATAAATAAATAAATAAATAAATAAATAAATAAATAAATAAATCCAAATTCCTAAGCCCCTAAGTCCTCCCCATGCAGGTCCCAGTAAAAGCCAAGCACACATTTCTCACTGGCCTGGGTGGTGCCTCTGGGCTCTCATCAGCAGCTCCCTCATCAGCATGGCTGGGGGCTTGGAAAGCTTGTAGGAGCTTGTAGGGGAGACAGGTATCAGGAAAAAAGCAATCTTGCCTTCCCCAGTGCTGGCTTCCCACTTGCAGACTGTTCAGAGGTTAGTGGCAACGGGGACACGTTCTCCCATCCTTTCTGACACTGCTCAGACCTCTCCGGGGACCTCTTCAGCCTGAGCGTGAGCCATGGGCTGTCAGTCATCGGAACCTAGAGATGTGGAGCTGTTCCAGGAGAATCCTCAGCAACTGACCCAGGAAGCCCAAAGTCAACACGGGGTCCTGGACAGGTCCTTAGCCATGAGAGGTGACCCCTGGGTCCTGCTCGGCTTCTCGATCTCTAGTCGGGTGTTGGGATCCACTGGATTCTCGGCCTTCCAGGTGGCTGTCCCCTGCTGCCATCTACTTAGGACGCCTTGGCCTCTTGGCACTGCCAACCTGGAGCTTGGAGGGATTGTTGGGGGGCAGTGGGCTTTGACGCCGGCCTCTGCTGTCTGTAGACCCTGGGGTGGATGGGAGACTTTAGTTTGTGGCCAGGTCAACTCAAGAAGAGCCAGCACTCACCAGACATTGTGACTTTAGCTCCATCTGTAGCCACATGCAGCTCAACACTCACAGAGAGCCTGAACTCTCCTTACACACACACACACACACACACACACACACACACACACACACACACGCACACACATACATGCACATACACACACATGCACACGTGTGCGCACACACACACCACACAGACACACACACACACACACACACACACACACACACACACACATACACACACACGCATACACGTGCACACATTTGGGACAGACAGCTGATTTCACCAATACCAACATCCTCCTCCAGCTATCGTGTGTGACCAGGCATGCTTGACTTCATCTAGTGGCTTTCCTCCTCAACCTTCAGGCTCATTTGGCCTCCCATACTTTCAGATCTCTCAGGACCATCTGTTTGATAACATGTACAGCAGCTCTAGCCAAATGCAACAAAAATGGGCGCCTGCTTGGACCCTTCCCTTGGACCCTTCCCTATTTCTCACACTCAAAGATATAGTATTAAATAGGCTGTCGTGTCATCCAGCATGCTTGACTGACCAATCAGCAACTGGAAGACCCCTTCACCCAGAGTGTTTTAATCTTTTTCCCCAGCATGGGGGAGGGTAAGATGCAGCAGCAGGAACTGAGGTCAGACAGCAGGAAGGACCTCCCACTTGCTCCCTACTCCTCAAAATCCTGGTAGTCAGACAGCCCAGGGCTGCTCGACTTCAGTGGCTTGGTTGTCAGGTGGTTCAGTGGGTGACAAGGTCATCCTAAAGACACCAGAGGAAGCTTGCTGTCTCTAGAAGGGGTTTGGGGGAGGTCTAGATGACAGTGACACAAGCATGCTCACTAACATGGCCGACCTCATAGCCTGGGTTTTGTAACGCACAGGACACCACACTGGGCTTCTTTTTATGGATTTCAGGGATCTATGTCAGGTGCAGAGCAAGCACGTACTGAGCTAACTATACACCCAGTCCTGTAAGAGTGCATTTTTAAAGACTTTGGGAGATCCATTAGCAGAGGGTAGAGAATGGACTCACCTCGGTGCCCACCTGTCAACCAGACACCTAATTCCTGTCACTAGACCCGTGGTGCCACCTCCCCAGGACAGACCCTGAGACCCCATTCTCCTCACCCTGACCCCCCTGTTCCTTTTCCCCCACTGACTTCACTGAACATGGTTCTATCAGTGTCCCCCTATCAGTGTCCCCTTCCCAGCTACAGCTGGGAACCTTGAAGCCTGCTGACTCCCTCCTCCCAGCCTTATCCAGCCCACCTTGACCTTTGACCCCCAGCTTCCAGTCAGCCACTCTGGAGCAGACCTCTCACTCAAAGTTAAGGGATCTTAAAATGTTTGAGAGGGAAGTGGAATGTTCCATCAGGAATGTCAGGGAGCTTCTGCTGGGACAAGGACAGCTTGGAAAAGCCACCTGATCCCTAATGTCTCCTCCTAACCAGCAGAACAAGCTGGGTGAGGAAGAAAGGGAACTCCAGGTCAAGTCCTAGCTGTCCACTCACTGCCCAGGTCATCCCCCAACCCCCTGACTTCTGAGAGCATCACTGTCCTCTAAACGGGCTAAGTAAGCGGCAGAGCCCTGGAGAGTGGGAGGCTGCTGGTCCTCTATTGAGTCTCCCATAGAGAGAATGCCAGTGTCCAAGATGACAGTGGGGTGGGGACAGGAGGACACGAGGTCAGACACTGACCTCGGATGTCACGGGGCAGGAGGGGAGGCCGGCTTGGGGCTGCGTTGCTCTGCCACATGGCACTGGGGAAGGTGAAGCTGACCTCTGGCACTTGAAGCATGTTTTCATCTGAAGGAGACACCGGCAATGGGAAATGTTATTTGTGGGAGAGGAGCTTCCAGGCTGAGAGATCAAAGTTGTGAGGAAGAGATGAGGCTCCTTCCTCAGTGTCTCCCTGTGACTCCACAGGAGGCTGAGAGGGAATGGAGGGTAAAGGGGAGGGGGAGAGGGAAGTAGGGAGAGGAGGTGGGGGAAGGAAAAGGACAAGACAGATTTAGAGAAAATATTTTGCTAAGTAGTCTGGGTTGGCTTCAAACTCTCAGTTCTCCTACCTCAGCCTTCCAAGAGTTGGCAGTACAGGCACGCAGCGATTGCTTGCTGTGGAGACAGGGTCTCAATATGTAGCCCAGGCTGGCCTGCTACTTCTGATCCTAATGTGTGAGCCTCCTGAGTGCTGGGATCACAGGCAAGGAGTTTAATCCTTGACCACCTGGTGCTAATGTGCTTTGTCCTGTGTGTGCATGCAGCTTTGCATGGGTGCAGAGGTCAGAGGTTGATATTAGGTGTCACTTTCCGGTCTCTCACCAAACCTAGAGGTCATGACTTTGGCTAGAAGCTTTGTGACTCTGCCCCCATTTTTGGGGCAGCAGATGCACATTACAGTGCTAGGTTTTCCGTGGCTGCTCAAGGTTATGTGGCACTTTACAGACTAATTGTGATTGTAGAAACTCACATCTGTAAACAGAACAGTGCTGCCTGTGATCCCAGACCTCAGGAAGCTGAGGCAGGAGGATGACAATCTGAAGAACAGTCTCAGCTACATACCAAAATGTTTGTCAAAATAAATTAGAAGGAGGAGGAGGATGAAGAAGAGGAAGAGGAGGAAGAAGAGGAAGAGGAGGAGGGGGAGGGGGAGGGGAAGGGAGGGGGAGGGGGGAGGGGAAGGGGAAGGGGAAGGGGAAGAGGAAGAAAAGTGTCTCAGGTTGGGCATGGTAGTCTCAGCCTTTAGTCTCAGCACTTGGGAGGCAGAGGCTAGTGGATCTCTGTGAGTTCAAGTACAATCTGATCTACAAAGTGAGTTCCAGGCCAGCTAGGGTTACACAGTATCTCACAGCTAGGTTAGACCTGTCTCAAAAAAATGAGTTTCTCTGTTTTATTTAAGTCAGGGTCTCACATAGCCCAGGCTAGCCTCAAATCCACTATATAGCTGAAGATAACCTTGAATCTCTGATCAGCTTCCACTTCCTAAGTGCACAGGCGTGCACCACCACACACCTCTGTGGTGCTGGGAATGGAACCTAGGCCTCCAGACATGCTAGGTGGCCACTCTACCAGCTCAGATCCATCCCAACTGGCTTATATCTAGACAGACACAAACTCTGCATCCAGATCTGAGGAGATGGTCAGAGGGACCTTGACTTTCCAGTTCACTGCTCCACCCACCCAACAATCAATTAAGCAAACTAGAAAAAACAAAAACCAAAATTCAACCCAAAAACCATAGACAGCAGGTGGTTACCATCCCCAGCCTTTGGCTTGTATGGCTTGAGGTAAAGAAAATATTATTTCTCTTTCTTTGACCCTTTACCCGTGTGAGAACTGAGGCTGGGTTTCATCTTGGAGGCCACAGGGACAGCAGGGAAAAAGCTCTTCCCTGTTGGCCTTGGTGGCTGGAGGTTTGCCGGAGACAGCTGGCTCTCGGATGGATGATCCATAGAGGGTTGATGTTTCTCCAGCGTCTGCAATTGGGAAAAGGTACACAGAAGAGCAGAGTGTGAAGATGCCGAGGTCATTCTCATTAAACACCTACTATGTGCCAAAGTGACAGAATCACTGACTCGGCCGAGTAAGTGAGCAAATGGCTGGAGTCTTCTTACTCCTCCCTGTTTCCCTAATGGAGGGTGTGATGGCTTGAACAGGCGGGGCTCCCATAGACTCCTGTGTTTGAATGCTTGGCTCATGGGGAGTGGCCTTGTTGGAGTAGGTGCAGCCTTATTGGAGTAAGTATGTCACTGTGGAGGAGGGCTTTGAAGTCTGCTATGCTCCAGCCAGGCCTAGGCACACGACCTTCTGCTGCCTGCAGATCAGATTGTAAAGCTCTCAGCAGCTTCTGCAGCACCACGTCTGCCTGCATGCCGCCATGTTTCCCACCATGTTGAAAATGGGCCTAAACCTCTGACCTGTAAGCCAGCCCAACTACATGCTTTCCTTTATAAGAGTTGTCATATTCGTGGTGACTCTTTACAGCAATAAAACCCTAAGACAGAGAGCTCTCAAGGGTGTGTGATACATAGGTTAGTGTATGGGATATAGCCCTCCCTTGCATGGGTAGGGCTTCAACCAATCAGGGAAAGCCTGAGTGACAGAGTAAAGCAAACATTCCCCAAGCAAGAGAAGCCTCTTGTCTTCCAACTGGGACACTAGGCTCTTCCTGCCTTCATAACTAAAAGGAGGAGCTTGCTGCTGCTGCTGCCGCTGCTGCCGCCGCTGCCACTGCTGCCGCTGCTGCTTCCCCACCCTTCTGCCCTTGCCAATGACGTCAGCCTCTTCCCTTCCTTTATATTGAACAAATCAGCTTATCACTTGCTTTTCTCTTTCTTGATTTTTAGTTTTAGTGTTTGGGATACAGGATTCCAATATGCAGCCCAGGCTGGCCTTGAACTCATGATCCTCCAGCCATAGCTTGGTAAAATGCTGGTATTAGAAGCCTGCATTGCAATGTCCAGCCTTCATATTATTCTCAAGCCAGTAAATACGCTGTGTTCAACAGAGGGCTTTGGCCAGAGGCAGGATAGAGGCGCGCCAGGCCCTCAGTTACTAGCTAACACCAAACACTGGAAGCACAAAAACAGATGGTAGTGTAGACACAGGGAATTAACTTTCACATGCTACTTAGGGAACTTGCTCTGAAGCCAACCAATGACCTATTCCTTAAGTTAAAATATAAGTACTGACTGGGGACATGGCTTAGTAGATCATCTGCCTAGAATCCCCCAGTGAGGGGCTGGGGTGTGGCTCAGTGGTAG
>JADRCG010010537.1:525237-538374 GCA_019844195.1 Rhabdomys dilectus | reverse complement strand
CTGCCTAGAATCCCCCAGTGAGGGGCTGGGGTGTGGCTCAGTGGTAGGATGCTTATCTATCATTCACAAGGCCTTGGGTTTCATGTCCAGCCTCACAAAGCAACCTAACCAACAAACAACCCCTGGGTGCTAGGGACCAGTGGAGCAGGAAGGAAAACCAGGAGAGCATCGGATGTTTCGGGCAGGTACGCTGCCGAGTGTGGTCCTACAGCGGTGAACCTGCAAACACACAGAATTAGGAATGGAGGTGAAGTGAGGTGTGAACTGTGTCCTGAGGGGACACGATGCCCTGCTGCGGACTCACTGACGGCAGCAAACAGACCCTCTCTGGAGAGGGATGCTGGCAACAGAGGAGTTGCAGACTGAGATAGGAGGTCACTGGGAACTCTGGTATGACAGGAGTTCAAAACTGCTATAAAACATCAGAGCCAGCCATGACTCACACATGCAAACCCCAGCACCTCGGAGACTGAGACAGAAGGATTTCAAGTTCCAGGCCAGCCTGGGCTATGTAACAAGACCCTGCCTCAATGTCCTCTCCCAAAAATATTCTACTTTAAAGAAAAAAGTGAAATCATTCTTCCCAACAGGAGCTGCCAGACTCTAGAGGAGGGGCCGAAAATTCAAGTATTTCTCTGAGTTCACCAGAGGGTGCATCCCAGAGTCTCTGAGACAGTAAGACCTCCACCTGCCAACGTGCAGGATTCTCTGCCCCCAACCCCATGTTCTGACCCACCTTAGACTCTTCAAGGACTAGAGGCGTGACAGGAGAGAGAGCAGAGGTGGCCTCACTTCAGGGAGCACCACCACACCCACCCAGTGCTCCAGTGGACCCTGCTGCACTAGCTCACTGGACAGGCTGTACTCTTTAGACCTGCCAGATTCCCCTAGTTAGTGTGTGTGTGTGTGTGTGTGTGTGTGTGTGTGTGTGTGTGCATGTGTGTGCACATGTGTGCACTGTGAATTTTATTCATGTATACATGCACATGTAGGAGAACAGTCCATGTAGAAAGCAGAAGTAGACTTCGGGTGTTTTGTTTTGAGACAGGGTCTCTCACTGAACCCGGATCTCATCAATTCAGCACGAACAGCTGCTCACTAAGCCCCAGGGATCCACCTAGTTCTGCCTCTCCAGCACTGGAATGACAGACACATCCTGCCTTGCTCAACTTTTTTTAGTGCACCCAGGCGCTGGGTCCTTATGCTTGCACTGTGAGCACTTACCGACCGAGCCATCTCCCCAGCTCATCCCCTGGTCCTGGACCTGCTCTGTCTGCAGCCTGGGGCTCGGCACACGCTCCACACGCAACTGACCCAGGGTACCTGGTACATGGATGTCTTAGTTTCCTTCTTTATTCCTTTGGTGCCCAGCACAGCCCAGCACAGGCTGGCCTAGAGCAGAGCATTATGGGATGTCATTGACCATGGCATTAGCCAGAGGTGGGGGAAATGAGACTCACTTGGAGCGAGCTGGACATTACTGAGAGCTGCAGCAGCAGTCGGTCCAACGTGCCCTCGCCCCGCTCCCGGGAATAGAGTCGGTACTGCTGCTCCAGAGGCTCCGGGGCTGAGATGCCATTGTCTAAGGAAGCAAAGAGAGGCATCAGAATTCGCTAGAACGTACCACCTCAGGCACATGAAAACCCTACCGTGTGCCAAAAAGGCGACACCCGTCCTGAAGTGTTCGAAGTGGGAGGCTTCCTAGGTAGAGCTTTTCTTCTCCAGTAAACTGTCTTTAATCTCCATCAATTTTCACTTATTTTTTGAGTCAAGGTCTCATGTTGCTCAGGCTGGCCTTGAACTCACTAGGTAGCTGAGGATAACCTTGAACCTCTGATCTTCCTATGTGTACCTGCCAAGTGCTGGGATCACGGATGTGAGCCATCAGGCTTATACAGTGCTGGGAATGGAACCCAGAGTCTCACGAATGCCAGTCAAGCAATGTGCCAACTGACTTGCATCCCCAGCCCTATGATAAATATGTATATGTATGTGTATATGTGAATGTATGTATATGTGAATTTATGTATATATGTATATGGTTTTTTGAGACAGGGTTTCTCTGTGTGGCCCTGGCTGTCCTGGAACTCCCAAGCCCTATTTTAATTTACTGTGATATTTGTGTGTGTGTGATATTGAAGACAGAGTTCAGGGTCCTCTGAGGAATTAGTGGATAGAGGCTTGCCGTGCAGTCCTGGCTGGCTCAGAACTCACTATGTAGATCAGGGCGGCCTTGATCCATGGGCCTCTGCTTCCTGACTCCTGGGATTAAATGCATACACCATTACACTCGGCAAGTCCAGCATGTCAAGCATGCTAAGCAAACAGTGCTGCTGAGCAAGCCACACCTCAGCTGGAACTTAAAATCGTTTTTCTATCTGTGCTGAAATACCACTTTCAGTCATAACACAGTAGTATTGGGCTGGACATGGCAAGGGCTTGCCCGGCACAGGTGATGCCCTGGTTTCTATCTCCAGCATTGCTAAAACAGGAAAGGAAGAGAAGGGGGATGGAGAGAAAAGACTGACAACGATTCTAAAGTATAAATAAAATTTTAACTAAAAGTAAAAGGCCAACTTTTGGAACGTATACCCAAAAGAACTGAAAAAAAAAAAAGTGTAGTGCACAAAACTAAATATAGCCAGGTGGTGGTGTAGAGCTTTAGTCCCAGGACTCAGGACGCAAAGGCAGGTGGATTTCTGAGTTTGAGGCCCGCCTGGTCTACAGAGCAAGTTCCAGAACAGCCAGGACAGTAATAGAGAAACCAAAAGAAAGAAGGAAAGAAAGAAAGAGAGAGAAAGAAAGAAAGAAGAAAGGAAGAAAGGAAGGAAGAAGGAAGGAAGAAGAGAAAATTAAACATGAATGTTCTCCAAGTGTCGTTGCTAACAGCCCCAGGTGGGAGCATCACCAGCAGATGAGTTTGTGGATGCAGGCTGTCCGTGTGATGGACTATGACTCAGCCACAAAAACAAATGACATTGTGGTGTCTGCTATAACATGAATGAGCCTAAAACGTGTTATGCTGAGTGAAGGAAGTCAGACAGCAAAGGTCATGTGGTGTATGATTGCGTTTACAGGAACCTTCCCACCCAGGTAAAACTACAGTCAGGAAGATGGCTGGGCTCCCCTGCTCTTGAGAGGGACCTGAGGCCAGGGGACTGTGTATCGGAGGACAGCCTGAGTCACACAGTGAGACCCAGTCTCAGAGAGAAAGAAAGGGCTGGAAAGAGAAGAACATGGTGGCAGTGTGTGGCTTTAAATCTAGACAGAGACGGGGACAGGAGGGTCCCTGGGGCTTGCTTCACCTACTCAGTGAGCTCCATGTTCAGTGCAAGACTGTGTCTCAAAAACAAGGTGGTACAGGGCACGAGAAGGCACTTGGATGTAGGCCTGTCATCTCCAC
The DNA here is from genome assembly GCA_019844195.1 of Rhabdomys dilectus. NCBI lineage: Eukaryota > Metazoa > Chordata > Mammalia > Rodentia > Muridae > Rhabdomys > Rhabdomys dilectus. The sequence continues at coordinate 534,971 of JADRCG010010537.1, read as the reverse complement.
ACATGCACTCACATGCACATGTCACAGACACAAACACACACATATGCATACACACACATGCAAAATAAAATATTTTTAAGAACTGAAGACAGGGCTGGACAAGGTGGCCTTTAATTCCAGCATTTAGAAGAAAAGAGACAGGCAATTCTCTGTGTCTTTAAAGCCAGCCTCGGGGCTGGAGAGATGACTCAGTGACTAAGAGCATTGACTGCTCTTCCAGAGGGCCTGAGTTCAATTCCCAGCAACCACATGGTGGCTCACAACCATCTGTAATGGGATCTGATGCCCTCTTCTGGAGTGTCTGAAGATAGCTACAGTGTACTCACATACATTAAATAAATGAATAAATATTTTAAAAAAAAAAAGTCAGCCTGGTTTACATGAGTCCCAGGCCAGCCTGGTCTACATAGTGAGACTCTGTCTCAAAACACTTAAAGAAACACACAAAAAGTTCAGGCCTAGACCCTGAAGAGGCTGAAGTAGGAGAGTTTGAAGACAGCCTGAGTTAAACAATGCATCTTGGGAAAGAAGGGAAGATTAAAGAGATGGAGGGTGGGAGGGATGAGTGGGTGCAGGGAGCCAGCCACAATAAGCAGGCTGGTGTTTGTGCTTGGGGAGTTAGGGACTGTCCTGTTTTCAGACAAAGTTTTGGTTTATCTATTGTGCTGGGAATTGAACCCTGGGCTTTAAGTTCGCTAGGTATGTTCTCTGACAATGAGCTGTGTCCCTAAGCCCTTCCATCTCCTGTTTTTGTATGTGTGCATGCCTACATGTGGGTAGCAGTCAGAGGATAACCTCAGGCATCGTTCCTCAGGCACCAGTCAGGGGATAACCTCGGGCATCATTCCTCAGGCACCATTTACCTTTTGTGGAACTTAGCCTGGAACTTCCCACCTGGCCACCCATGAGGACAAGCATGTACCCCCATGCTCAACTTTTTAATGAGATCGTAGGCTTGAACCTGGATTCCCACACTTGTATAACAAACACTTTGCTGTCTGAGCCATTTCCCCAGCCCTTGCCCTGAGGTTTCTCCTCCTAGACTGCAGAATCACTTGACCCTACACGTTGAGCTGGCCTCACCCTGCATTAGCTGTCGCTGCCCCTGGATGAGCTGTTCACACAGCAGCCGGTGCTGGTGGTAGCGCTGGATCACGAAGTCCTTCTGGCACAGCAGGCTCTTGCGGCATAGGTTGTCAGCCTGAAGCTCCGTGTTCTCCACCTCCAGCTCGTGAGCCCTGCACAGCAGCTGCAGGACCTCCCGCTGGTCCTCACTGGTCACCTGCCTAGGCAGCAACTTCTCCATCTGTGAGGCCTTCTGCTTGGCATGGGCCAGGCGCTGCTCTAGCCCAGCCTGGGAAAGACAAGGAAAGTCAGGGCCATCACTGACACCAGTTAGTCATCCTCACGAGACATGGAGCAGTCAGCCCTAGCAATAAGCCTAACATTGATGAGGTCTATTTGACAGGACCTAGAATTACCTAGAAGACACAAGTGAGCAATAATGGAAACTAGGTAGCCTCTGGCCAAGCTCATGAGAGATTATGTTGATTAGGTTATTTGAAGTGGGAAAAGCCACCTTACACATGGGTCAGCCCCCAGCCCCACTGGGGTTCTGTATTGATGAAATAGAGAAAACTGAGCCCCAGCATCCATCTCTCTCTGCTTTCTGACTGTGGATACAATGTAACCAGCTGTCTGCCGCTCCCATTGCCATGCCTCTGTGGATACAATGTAACCAGTTGCCTCATGGCCCCATTGCCATGCCTCTCCCTCCATGATGGACTGTGCAGCCTTAGACTGTGAGCAAAAATAAACCTTTAAGTTGCTTTGTCAGGCGTTTTATCCCAGCAACAAGAAAAGTAACTTAGTTCCATCCCCAGGACTAACCACATCTTCTGCCTTCAAAATCCTGCCACTTTAACCTATCTATGTATGGAGCCTTGGTGACCCTTGGAGGGACCAAGCCAGCTTCTGGATACAGCAAGCAACTCACCTGAGAGTTTGTTTTTCAAGTGCAAACCCAACTGTGTAGAGCCCACTCCTCAGGGGTAGATCCCACAGCCCACAGCTACCACTTAGCGCCCTAATCGCCCTGAGCTAGTGCCAGGTACCCAGGGACAGCATTGGGGCACCAGAACTCACAGTGCCAAACAGAACAATGAATGTACTCTGAATCCTAGTCTGAGTGGCCTCATCCTGCAACAAGCAGATGTCTAGCTGTTCTGTGTACCAACCTACAGCAAGACAAGCCACCCTTCCTGTGGATGGCCAGTGTTTCCCTTAGACCAGCAGAATCCCTGGTAAGGGCAAGGGTAGAGTACGTATAAACACAGGACCTTCCTAGAGCTGGCTCCGTTTGTGCAATATGTTGTCTGAACTTATGGTCACCTCTGCTGCTTTGACACGCTGCTTTGGTTCAAAACCCAAGTGTGCAGGAATTCTGCTATAATCTCAGAGCCATATAATACAGGAGATTTAGGGCTGGAAAGATGGGCCAGCAGTTAAGAGCACATACTGCCCTTACAGAGGATGTGAGTTCTGTCCTCTGTACCCATACCTGCTGACTCACAACTACCTGGAACTGTAGCTCTAGGGGATCTGATGCCCTCTTCTGGTCTTCTCAGAAACTGGCACTTACATGCATATGTACCTCCCCCCAACCCCCCGCCACACACATACATATAGACATATAAATAAAAATTAAAAATATAAGTATTTTCTAAAGAAAATAAGAACTTGGTAGGCAGGGTGCTGGGAGCTAGGTAGGCAGGATGTTGGGAGCTTGGTAGGCAGGGTGCTAGGAGCTTGGTAGGCAGGGTGCTGGGAGCTCAGTAGGCAGGGTGCTGGCAACTTTATGAAAAATGTGGCCCTCTAAGTAGTACACCCTCAGGAACCCCGAATAAACTCTTTTCACTCCTCAAGCTAAACTCGGATTAGCCTTTCTCCTCATCTCGCCCTCCTTTTTAGCCAGAGTCTCACATAGCCTAGACTGGCCTTAAACTCACTATGTAGCTGACGGTGGCCTTGAACTTCCGATTCTCCTGCCTCCAGAGTGCTGGGATTACAAGTGTGCACCACCAAAAGTGTAGTTGATACACAGCTGGAGATGGAACCTGGGGCACTGTGCCGACTAAACTGGAGCTCTACCAGATCAGCCACATCTGCAGCCTCTGAGTGAATAAGGAGCTGCAGGGCTGCTCCAGTTCGGGGCCAACTGTTAACTTCATATTGTCTCAGAAATGCAAGCTAATGATAATGACACAGCCCATCTGCTCTTTCCTGCAGAAACCACAATGGGGCTCTTAGCCACCTTTTCTCCTCGCTTCTCCTCAGTCCTGAACCGCCCCAGTATTCCTGCGTGGGGCCGTGTGTGGTGTGGAATGGCAGATTCCTCCTACTGGGAACTGTAAGTGGCAAACTGCCTTTTCAATTCCAGGAAACAGAGCCACCCACCTCATACTGTGACATGCCTCCAGGGCGCCCCCTACCACAAAGCTGTGGGGCACACTCTGGGTCCTGACTCTCACACAGCATGTGAGGGGAATCAGGGAGAGCTCAGGCCCAGCTTGTCCCACAGACTTCCAGACCTGATCACCCTGGATGAAATGAATGGAGAGCCCTCAAGACCTGTAGCCTGGTTCTGTACTCCCAGCAGGCAAGGCCCCAGCTCTCTGTACATAGCTGTGGATACACGCTTGTTTCCATATATGTACACACAAGGGTGCATGCACACGCACACATGTGTCTGAGTGTGTGTGCACTTGAGGGAGATGCTGACCCTGCCGATAAAACACCTTCCCGGCAACTTGTATCCCTTCACCCTGAAGTCTGCTCAGATGACTCAGTAAAGAAACTATCAAACCATTTAACTAACTCCACAGGGCCCCCAGAGAGCCAGAGCATGGGGCTCTGGCTGCCTTGCAGGCTCGGAGTCTTGGTCCCCAAGGAATGGGCGGATAACAGCTGAGAAAGTTGTGTTCTGCCACCTTAAACTCACTATGCTATGCTCTGGGATTGATTCCACTGCCTTCCTCCCGAATGCTCTCCAAGCATCCTCCTTAAAGTCCTCTCCAACTCCCCTCCTTCCAGCCTTCCCTCCATCCTCCCCAACTATCTGGACTCCCCTGAAGCCCTCTTCCATTCCCCTCCCCCTGGCATCCTGAGTTGGCCCCTCCTCTGCCCACTCACTCCTGTTCTGGTGACTTGCTCCCCTGAACTGTCTCTCCTTGGATCAGGACTCAGGGCCCAGGACATAGCAGCTCTCACTGAAGCCCCAGTGCTTGGACTCAAGCTCATGTGTCAAGCCTTGCTTTGCTCAGCTGATCACTTGCTCTGTTGAATGACAGGCTCACTCTGCGGGCTCCTGAGTGGCAGGCTTGCCACTGAGGGCTCCTTCACAGGCTGGTGTCTGGATTTCCCCTTGAGATCCATGCCATCTACTTGATACTCTTCAGACTCAGACAAGAGGCATCTATCTTATTTTTAAAAGTTGTTGAGCTAGGTGTGGTAGCACTTGAAAGCCAGAGGCAGGTGGATCTCTGAGTTCAAGGCCAGCCTGGTCTACAGAGTGAGTCCCAGGACAGCCAGGGCTACACAGAGAAACCCTGTCTCAGAAAACAAAATAAAAACAAAGTTGTACAAAAGCTAATCACTCATTTGAAGTGAGGTGACAGGAGCTCTGACTGCTGAGGGCAGACGCGACAACATGAAGGGCCGCTTGCTTTGGTTACATAGCCTTTAAGAGAACTACAAGCCTCCTGCTTTTAACAACCTGACATTGCTGGACACTTCTCCCACTTCCTGCAGACACACCCGGCAGCTTTTAGTTAAGGAGCTGCTCGGTTCCTGCCATCACTGGCCCTTCCTTCCCCAAAGCTTCCTCAAGCAAGCCTTTTGTTAGTTTCCTAAATTGAGTTTACTCGCTAGCCAGCTATTGTACAAACAGCTCAGAGTCAGCTCTTCCCCGCCCAAAGACAGTGCCTCACGCATCCAGGCTGACCAAGGATGACCTTGAACTTCTGATCTTCCCGCCTCTACTTCCCTAGTGCAGATGTCTGGCACCACACCTGTGGTGGCAGATGGAACCCTGGACCTCGTGCTTGTAAGCAAACCTCTATCAACCCAGCTTCGTCTCAGCCCTGGACAACGTCTCAGAGAGTTGCCTGGCTCAGATAATAAACCGTTCCTGTGACTGAGCGCTGCATCCCTCTCCCTCACCTTGAGGGCTGCTGTTTTCTGCTGTTCAGTCAAGAGCAGGTTCACCTCCTCTCTGGCCAGAGCCACCTCCGAGGGCTCGGAAGCCTCGACATCGTCTCCGTCAGCATCCACCGGCTCCTTGTCCTTCTCACCACTTTCCGTGTTCGAGTGGTGGTGGGTCTTCTCCCGCTCCCAGCTGTGGCCAGGACACGGGTTTCAGGGGTCAATTGTGCCTGAGCTGAGAGCCTCACACACCCAGGGTGCTCCAGGCCTACAAGCCTCCTCACAGGCACAAAATAACGAAAGGGAGGAATCGGTTCTCCTTCATGTTCTTCCCACATATACTCCCTGCCAGAGTCAGCCATGGCTACCTCGTGAGGAAACATGCCTCTCTGGTCCTTGCTGTCCTCGGGGGACAGCTGTATGACGAGGGACGCTAGGAGGAGTAGCTGGGCTCCACCAGCAAGAGGACCATATTGAGCCTAAACAAGACCATGGAAACTGGGCAGGAAAGGAAGACGGGGGAAGACGCCTCAGTGAGCAGACACCTGGCCAGAAAGGCCAAGATGCTGTGAGTGTATTGTTAACGTTTACAATAGCTCTGGTGTGAGGACTGTGCTCTTTGTGTAGCTGAAGTGAGAGAAGAAAGATGAGGATGACAATGACAGGGTGCTGATGAACACTTGTCATCCCAGCGCTTGGGACGCTGAAGCAGGAGGATCACAAGTTTGAGGCTAGCTAGCCTGAGTTATATAGCAAGACATTGTTCCAAGCAAAGAGGGTGAAGGGAAGAAGAAAGGAAGAGGGGAGGAGAGGAGGGGAGGGGAAGAAGGGAATTGTGGGAGAAGCAAGAGAAAGGGTGAAGGAAAGCCAGGTTTTGAGTGACAGTGTTGTCTGAAGTCACCCCTAAGTGAATGACCTGTATCCAGGTTTTTCCAGGACTTCAGAGGGACACCCGCTGTCCCAGTATGATAATTATTAGTGCCCCTTTCACCTCCAGGCGCACCCCAGCTAGTCCCTGCATGGGCTCACTCTGCCTTCAGAGCAGGGATGCATATGGGTAAGTGGACAGTGAGGAGAAGATTGTGTTAATATTTACTGAGCCCCTGGGCTAGCTCTGGACTTCAGCCATGAGAGGTCCAAGGGATCTAGAAGTGTCTCACGCTTGGCCCAGCTTCCCAATTGTGTCATGACAGGAGAGGACTAGAGACAGGGCACCTGCCTTCTTGGGAACCGGCAGATGGTAGCAACCAGTGGCCTTCTCAGTTCCTTGGCTTCCCTTCCCTTCCGGGATGTGCTGTGCCCAGCAGCAGGACACTCACTCTGCAATGGTCAGTAGGTGGCGAGACATGTCTATGTGCAGCTCAATGTTGGTATTCTCCAGCTCCACCAGGCTGCGCCGCATCTCCATCTGCTCCTTGAAAGCCCCAATAAGCTGTGCCCGGATCTTGTTCATCTGTAGGCGGCTGTCCTCCTCTGCATCATGGGGGGTTGTGACTGCAGGTGGGGAGACGGATGGCTCAACTAGGAGCATTGGCAGTCACGAAGGCATGAACTCCATGCTCACCCAGCATGTGTGGATGGATAGAGGATGGAGGGGGATGAGAGGGGCTGATGTCTGGGGGGAGGTGTAGAGATGGGTGGATGGATAGATGGGTAATTGTTGGTGTATAGATTGATAAATAGACTTTTGTGAGGACGAATGGATGGATGTGTAGATGGATAGATGGATGGATGCATGGATGGATAAGCGGCAAGAGGGATGAATGAATGTCTCTCCAATTGGTGAGTAGATGAGTGTGTGTGGGCAGATGGATAGATGGGGGACAGGTGGGTGGATAAATGGATGTGTGAGTGGATGAATAGCTGATGGATGTATATGAGGTGAATGGATGGATGGTAGGTATGGGTAGGTGGGTGGAGAGATGGATGGAGGAAGGACACGTGGCTGAGTAGCTGGATGGGTGGCACATACATAATGGTCTCACTTCTCTCTGAAAAGCCTTTACTTTGTCCAATTGATATATTAGCCACTTAATACACATCCCAAATCCCCCAGCATTATCCTTTTAATTAGTCTGAGAAGTGATTCCGGCTTACATTCATGTTTCCTAAAGTATTAGAGATTTCTCATCTGTTTAGCACCACTAAGAATTCTGCATGACTGACAAGATAGCTCAGTGGGTAAAGGTACCTACAGCCAAGCCTCACAACCTGAGTTCAGTCCCCAAAATCCATGTGGTGGAAGGAGTGAACTGATTCCTGCAACTTGTCCTATGACCTACACACACACACACACACACACACACACACACACACACCCCACAAATAAATAATAAATAAAATAAAAATAGAATGAATTCCTCTGTAAACTGTCTATTAAGCATCTTGCCCACTCTTAATCATTGGGCTACTTGCTTATATTTTTATTGAATTTTAGAAGTCTTTTGTAAATTATGGCAAAACTTATCTTCATAAACTGAAGAATGTATGCACATGCCTAATGGGCTTGACTTCAGTACTTTTGTCCTTTGGGGGTAGAGGGTTATGGGTGTATAGTCTGTGTGCATGTTGATGTGGTCTGTGTGTCTCTCTGTATAGCCCTGGTTGTCCTGGAACTCACTCTATAGACCAGGCTGGCCTCGAACACACAGAGATCTGTCTGCCTCTGCCTCCCGAGTGTTGGAATTAAAGGTGTGAGCCACCACAAATGGCCTGCTGGGCCTGGCTTTTATGTGAGTGTTGAGAATCCTAAGAGGTCCTCATGCCTTTGCAGTGACCGGGTCACCTCCCAGCTCCACACAGATGTCTCTAGAGTCTATTTTTGCAAGTTTTATCTTTTTGTTGTTGTTGTTCTTAGAGAGAGGCAGGGGTAGAGAGGAAGAGAGAGAGGGAGAGAGGGAAAGAGGGAGAGAAGGAAAGAAGGAGAGAAGGAGAGGGAGAGAAGGAGAAAGGGAGAAGGAGAAGGAGAGAGGGAAAGACAGGAAGAGGGAGAGAAGGAGAGGGAGAGAGGGAGAGGGAGCTCCCTGGCTGGCCGCAAGCTCTCTGTAACCTGAATTCAGTTCCTAGAACCCACATAAAGCCAGGTATGGTAGGTAGCACCTATCTACAATCCTAGCACTTGAACATGGGATAGGCAAAGACAGGTGGACTCCTAGGGCACACTGGCCAGCCAGCATAGTCCAAGTGCTAAAATCCAAGTCTAGAATGAGACTCCATCTCGAAGAAGACTGGAGATGGGAGAGAGGTCTAATATTTCAGATCTCTGGCTTTTCTTCAGAGGAACCAGGTTTTTCTTCCAACACGGTGGCTCACAGATCTATCACTCCAGCCCTAGGGATCTGTCACCCTCTTCTGGCCTCCTCAGGTATTGCGCACATGTGGGGTACAAACAGACAGAATATCCATATACATAAAATAAAATTTAAAAAGTTAAAGTCGGGCTGGAGAGATGGCTCAGCGGTTAAGAGCACTGATTGCTCTTCCAGAGGTCCTTAGTTCAGTTCCCACATGGTGGCTCACAACCATCTGTAATGGGATCAGATGCCCTCTTCTGGTGTGTCCGAAGACAGCAACAGTGTACTCATATAAATAAAATAAATAAATATATTTTAAAAAAAATTAAAGCCAATTAAAAAATAAGAGCCAGATGTGGAGGCCACACACCTTTAATTCCAGCACTCAGGAAGCAGAAGCAGGAGGGTTTCTGTGGGTTCAAAGCCAGCCTGGTCTACACAGTGAATTTGGACCATCCAAGATTACACAGTGAACCGCTGTCTCAAAAACAACAACAACATTAAATAGTTTAGTTTCCATATCTTGAAGCCAAGTCACGGGAGCCAGCTCAAGACCCCTAGGGAGACAAGAACAAAGCCCTTGGCAGGGCCATGAGCTCACTGTGAATGCAGATAATCAGAGTCGTCAAAGCCACGTCCATGGGCCAGGAGAAGGAATGGGCCCATGGAATCTGGATGTTGGGCATGGTGCTCTAGGGAGGAGACGGTACTGAGCCATCGGGGCCCGCACTTAGCACTACCTTGGATATCCAGAACGCTGGGGTCACTTTTCTTCTCCTTATCCTGCTTCTCAATCTTTGACTTGAGGTGCTCAATTTCCCCGCGCAGGTCAGAGATGACACCAGTGTACTGCGCGATGCGGTAGGAGACATTCAGCAGGTTGCGCTTGACCTGATGGTGAGGACAAGTGCCCAAGGTCAGGCATGGCAAGAAGTGTCCTGAGGGACAGGTACTTCAAAACCATCAGGGGTCATTAGGTTTGTCAACTGGACACAACTTATAATCACCCTGGGAAGAGAGCCTCAAAGAGGGACTATGTACACTGGACTGGGCTATGGCATGTCTGTGGGGAATTGTCTTAATTAAGTTAATTGATGGTACCTGGAATGGGCGGCACTATTCCCTAGGTTGAGGGGTGGTGGTCCTGTACTATATAAGAATGGAGAAACTGAGCTGAGCATAGCAAGCAAGCAAGCAAGCAAGCAAGCAAGCAAGCAAGCAAGCAAGCAAGCAAGCAAG
>JADRCG010010537.1:512099-525227 GCA_019844195.1 Rhabdomys dilectus | reverse complement strand
AAGCAAGCAAGCAAGCAAGCAAGCAAGCAAGCAAGCAAGCAAGCAAGAATGCATGCATTTATTTCTCCCTTTGCCTTGATTTTCCCACAACAACGGACTATAGCATGGAATTGTGAGTCAAAATGAGAACACAAGGATGGGGCATCCAGTGTTGTTGCTGTCTCCGAATGTGTTGGGCCACATCCTGGGATGTGTGTGGCCCGTGGTGGAGGCAGGGGGCAGGTTAGACACATGTCAGCACTATTCATCTTCAAAAAGGACACTTGCTACAGCACAGGGGAGCTTTGAGAACATGGGGCTCAGGGCATCCAACCAGACACAAAAGAAATATCCTGTGTGGGTGGTCTCTGTGCAGCCTCCAAGGGAGTCAGATCCTTAGAAGGAGAAAAATAATAGTGGTAGAGGCAGGGCCTGATGAGAGGCGGGAGTCCGTATTTAATGGAGACAGAGTTTGGGTTTGTCGAGGCATGTAAGTTCTGCCGGTGAGCAACGGCTCTGAGAACCGCACACTATGGCTATACCAAGGCTGCTATGCCGTGGACTCAAGGTGATTAGAATGGAATTTGGGTGGCCAAACAGGTGGCTCGGTGGGTAAAGGTGATTGCTGCCAAACCTGCTGACCCAGAACTGCTGGTGGAAGAAGAGCTGGCTCCCACATGTTGTACATGCTGTTCTCTGACCGCCACGTGCTTGCCCTGGCATGCACCTATGCACACATGTGTATACACTAAATGAAGATGGAATAAAGGAATTACTAAATGAAAATCTTTGTTCCATGTATAGCTTTTTAAAGATGTCTATTTATGTAAATGAGCACCCTATTTGCATGTACGTGTGCGTGACAGAAGAAAGCATCAGACGGAAGATGACATCAGAACCCATTACAGATGGTTGTGAGTCACCATGTGGGTGCTGGGAATTGAACTCAAGACTTCTGGATGAGCAGCCAGTGCTCTTAACCACCAAGTCATCTCTCCAGCCCCATTCATGTATATCTTACTATAATAAAAGATTTCAAAATAATTTATCAGGCTTTTTTTTTTTTTTAAGAAATCTTCCCACTAGTAACTCGCTCCCATGGATTGTGTGTGAGTGGGAGATCCATGTTCATATGGGTATACATGTATGTTCTCGTGCATGTAGAAGTCAGAAACCAACTTCTGGTGCCATTCTTTCAGGCACCATCTACCTTGTTTTTACATTTTAATTAATTGATTTAATTAATTAATTAATTTTGAGGCAGGGTCTTACCATGTATCCCTGGCTGGCCTGAATCTTCTTAATGTAGATCAGTCTAACCTTGAACTCACAGTGACCCACTTGCCTTTGCCTCCAGAATGCGGCCTGCACCAGGAGGCCCAGCTCACCCTGTTCTGAGGTAGGGTCTCTCAATGCCTCAGTTGGCTGACCAGCACAAGTGTCACAGATGTATGTCACCACACCCGGCTTTTTTAAGGAATGCGGGTCTAGGGACTGCTCGGATCACCTTCCCACTCACTTACCCTCGTCTTGATGTTCTTTGCCCTGTAGGCATACAGCAACGTGGTTCTTGACTCCTCGAAGCTGGTACTGGCCGGGCTAATGTGGGCAATCATCACTGTGCGGCTGTTGCCTCCCAGGGCATCCTGCTCGGTGAGGATCACAGAACTGGGTTGATGGAAGCCACATGTTCCCCACCCAACCAGTGGCCCCAGCCCTCCCCCAGCACCACCAGAGATCCAGGAAGGGCAGCTGATACTGGGAACCAGAGCGAAGTTACTGCCTGGGAAGGAGACCCTCAGGGTAGAGTGGAATCTACTCCAGCTTCTCGCTAACTGTTGCTTTGATGAGAACAGGTTAGACCAAGAGAACAGATGTAGAGACATTTGCTTACTGCTTGGTTATTTGTTTATTTCAGCAGCATGCAGCTCAGCTTAAGGAAAAGTTTTCCCAGGTTATATATAGATACCCATGATGGGATTGGCAGCCTTGGGAAGTAGCGAGCTCCCTGTTACTAGGGGCATGAGGGTGAGGACCGACTGTACCCGGAAGGGTGACAGGGAGTCAGCAGTGGCCACATACAGCTTCTACAGACTAATGCCCTGAGCCTCTGTCTGTGCTGACAGTTAATTTCCCGAAGACACTGCCAGCTGTGGTAACCCTTCCCAACTCCAGCTGGGTCCTACCTTCAGCAGGCGCGTGAGCTTGCTGTCACGGAAGTTCACGTACTGAGCACGACTTCCACCCTTCTCGCTGAGGGCGTTGATGCAGTTGCCCAGGGCCAGCAGCGAGCGGTTGATGTGCGCACCCTCCTTCATCCTCTTGCCCCGGTTCTGAGTCTGAGCAGGGAGAGGCCAGGCTGAGCAAGGACTCCATCCTACTGATACCCTTCCTTCCCCATTCCCAAGGAGAGGAAGTCCAGTGTGGTGGGGAGTGGCCCTGCCTGCCCTGATACTGAGGTCCTACGTCCTAAGAACTGAAGGAAGACCCCTTGACAGAACATCACCAATTGAGTATTAAGTGACCATTCTCAGGAGATATAGAGCTGACTGACATGGGAACAAATAACTGAAATAAACAGATCGCACATCGTATAAAAAAAGACATAAGTGAGTGGACTTTGTCTAGGATGTTCTAGGCCTCCACCCTGAGACTTACCATATACCTACAGGTCCCCCAACGGTTCTTTCAGAGTCCACAGCCTGGTACCTGCTCTCCCCAATGCTGCCCCAAGTATTTCCTCTAACTCATAGACTCTCGGGCAGTCACCTGCCTTCACCCATGACCAGGCTTGTTTGGTTGCTAACCCATGGGATGGATGCAAGCTCTGGAAAATCACACCTGTCACTGCGGGCCATGTGTCTGTACACCTGCAGGCAGCTGGCCGTGGTGGCTGCTCAATGACAGGAGCTAAAGGAACTAGTGAAAAGGTGTGCAGAAGCCAACACACACATCTGAGACCAGCGTCCATGTGGTGGCTCACAACATCTGAAATTCTAGTTCCAACAGCCTCTTCAGGCCTCCAGTGCACCAGGCACACAACTGGTACACAGACACAGATGCGTGTAAAACACCGATATACCTAAAACAAAACAAGACGCTCTGGCTGAACAGCCTCTGCTGGCTTTAACAGTTGGTGCTCTGAGGGCAGGGCCAGGCCCAGAAGGATAAGCAAACGAACAAGAGAAGTAGGAACACTAGGCAATGCCGGGCAGTGGTGGCGCACGCCTTTAATTCCAGCACTTGGGAGACAGAGGCAGGTGGATTTCTGAGTTTGAGGCCAGCCTGGTCTACAGAGTGAGTTCCAGGACAGCCAGAGCTACACAGAGAAACCCTATCTCGAAAAAACAAAACAAAACAAAACAAAAAAACAACACTAGGCAAACCAGAAGACAGACCACAAGGCAGGAAAAACAGTTTAGAGCCAGACCTCCCCGAGTTTAAAGTTCAAATTGGATCTAATGTTGCTGGCTCACTATGTAGCTGAGGATGGCCTCAAACTTCCGATTCTCCTACCTCCACCTCCGGAGTGCTGGGATTATATACATGTACTACCATTCTTGTTCTATACAGTGGAACCCAAGGCTTCCTGTGTGTTAGGCGAGTGCTCTACCAATGAGCGACACCCCTAGCTCCTGTTTTTGTTTTTAAATGGAGTCCTGCTATGTCACCTATGCCAACTGGAAACTCACGGCCCCGCCACCTCTCAAGCGCTAAGATGACAGGCGTGCACCACTACACTGGACTCCAAGTCTGAATTGTAAAGCAGACACTTTACCAAGCTTGAATGGGCCATGGAGGGCTATGGGCTATGGAGACTACACACTTCACTGCCTGGAGTGTGTACTAGCGGGGCGGGGCAATGCCACTTGCTGGTAACACTGAGTCTGACAAGGTTTAAATCAATTCTGTCTGTAGCCCAGCCCTGAGCTGAGTCCTGAAGGAATACCTGGGCCACAAGGGAGCATTCCAGAAGCACAGCAGCAAAAGCAAGGGACCCACAAGTGGGAAGGGAGCCTAGCAATGTCAACTTTCTGGTATGGTCCCGGGGCACCTACCTACCTGCTCACAGTAGGTCAGCTGCCCACAGTAGGTTGACTGCCCACAGTCTGGGCTGAGCCCCAAGACTCCTGCCACAGCCTCTGTAGACTCTGAAAGTACCAGCCTCTGTGTACTGCTATCTGATGACATATGTCATCTCAACATGTGGGGCTACCCAAGACCCAGGATGAGCCCATGCAGCAAGCAGGACACCTTCAGTAGGTACAGAACCAGCCTCCAGCCACAAGGGGACACCTCTGGAAGTGTTGGCTCCCTGCCCTTCTTACTAAATGCTTGCAGGATTTACTCAACACTCAACCACCTCTTCCGGGTGCTGAGGCACAGCTGAACAAGGCCAGAAGAGGCCCCACTCAGACTGAAGATGAGAGACCAACCCCAAGTGAAAGGTAGCAGTGACATCTGAAAGAGGATGCACTTCAGGGAGCTATACCTGGGCCGCACGCTCCGAGCCCGCCAGGTCCACCATGAAGAGCCTCCCCAGGCGCACCTCCTCTGCCAGGTCTCCTCCGCGGCTTCTCTGGCACACAGTGACCTGCAGCACCGCGTGGGAACGGGATGAAGTCTTGTTGGTGGCTGTGGGCTCCTGTGTGCGCTGCCGGTTGCCTTTGGTGAGCAGCTGCATGATCTGAGGACAGAGCGAGAGGAAGGCAAGTGGCCACACATCCATTCCAGAAAGACCCAAGGAAAAGGGAAGGGAGTCTGGGGCTGGGACTCGTAGCAACAATTTCCTATTTCTGGTTTGGGACATAAAGTAATTAGTTAACCAACTAGCGGAACTGAAGATTCTTGGTGTGTACTCCATCTGCCCTTCCCAACCTATGACAGACATTACTAACAAATCACCTATCTCTTTTTTTCCTTTTCTTTTTTTTCTTTTTCTTTTTTTCAAACAAGGTTTGCTCATGTAGTCATGCCTGTCCTAGAACTCACTTTGTAGACCAGGCAGGCTGCCCTTGAACTCACAGAGATTGGCCTGCCTTTTCCTCCTAAGTCCTAGGATTAAAGGTGTGTGCCACAGCTGCCCCCATCCCTTTTTCAAAGACAAAATCTGACATCCAGGCTAACTCAAACTCACTATGTAACCAGGGATGACCTTGAATTTCTGATCCTCCTGCCTCCAACTCCGGAATGCTGGGATTTTAAACATGTGCCACCATACCCAGTTTATGTAGTACTGAGGACTGGAACCCACAGGACTCATACATACTAGGCAAGGACCAACTGAGCTACATTCCTCATCAGCAGCCCCTGACCCTTTCCAGGTCACAGCTCCAGGCAGCTGTAAATGTGTGGGGGTTGGCAGTGAACCTCGCTGCTATGGGGGCAGCCACAGGTCTGCAGCACCAGACCTCTGCTGAGTGCCTGCTGTGTAGGGCCCCAGGCTGGGACACACAGTTGTATGAGGCAGGAGACGGGGAGGGAGGCTTACTGTCATTCAGGCCATGGCAGCACTTACCTGTCATCCTAACCGTTGAGAGGCTGAGGCAGGAGGATTGCTCTAAGTGTAGGCATGTGTTTGTAATCCCAGTACTGGGAACCCAGACAGCTCACAACTATCTACAGCTCCAGGCCTCTGTAGGCAGGTCATGCACATGGTACATAGATACACATGCAGGTAAGACACCCATCCACATAAAATAAAAATACATCTTTTTAAAGAAATTGCCCTCTGACCTCCATGTGTGTGTGCAGACGCATATGCATGAACACACACACACACACACACACACACACACACACTATAAATAAAATTTTTTAAAGAGAAAGCTATGCATATTGGTGCACACCTTAAATCCCAGCATTTGAGAGGCATAGGCAGGCAAAAACCAGCCTGGTCTACATATTGATTTCTAGGCCAGCTAGGGATACACAATGAGACCCTGTCTTTAAAAGGGAGAAAGCACCTCGTGGGGTGGCACACACCTTTAATCCTAACACTCAGGAGGCAGAGGCAGGTAGATTTATGAATTCTGAAGCCAGCCTCTTCTACAGAGTGAGTTTCAGGATAGATAAACCCTGTCTCAAAGCAAAACTACTCCATTAATTCCCGGGAGGCAGAAGTCCTGAGTTCAAGGCCAGCCTGTTCTAATAGCAAGTTCCAAGCCAGCCAGGACTACATAAAGAGACCCTGTCTCAAAAAATACAGAGAAGGGCAGAGGAAGGGGAAGGGAGGGGAGGGGGAAGGGAGAGGAGAGGAGACAGTGCAGGGATGTTTGCTGCCTACCCTTGTAAAGGAGCAGTCATCAGGTCAGCCAGTGGATGTAAAGTCCAGCCAGCTCAGGTGGGCTATGCTCACCTAGTGGACTGTGCTGACAAGGGCCCCAGTCTGCACATGGAGGCTGAGGGCAGCATGTAGAATCCATAGGTGATGTCTGCCCAGAGCACTGGCAAGGAGGCATAGCTGACTGCAGAGACCCGAGATCTCAGATCAAGTCCAGATGCTGATAAACAGCTCAGATTGGACCCACCCACTGCTCTCTGTTCTGCAAACTTGAACAATAAGGGCTTTGTGGGCTGGGCCGGGCCCCTCACCTCTTGAGCATTTGAGGTGGATACTTCCGTGATGCCTGCGATCTGGATGCTGCCTCTAGAATCTTCTCTCAGCTCCAGAAACCCAGAGGATGGATTCAGGAGGTCACGGATCATTTCATTATAAATCTGAGCAGAACAGAAAGGTTGGGACAAAATAGCAAAGAATCACAAAGAAAGAACCAGAGAGATGGCTCAGGGGTTAAGAGCACTGGCCACTCTTGCAAAAGACGGGGGTTTAATTCCCAGCACCCACTTAGATTATTACAATCTGTAACTCCATTTGAGAGGATCAACACCCTCTTCTGGCCTCTGTGGCTACCTACCAGTCGTGCACATGGCACACAGACACAACTGCAGGACAAAGTGCACCAATACACATAAAAGAATTTTGTTTTCCTGGTTTTTTTGAGACATGGTTTCTCTGTATAGCCCCAGCTGTCCTGGAACTCCAAGATCCTTCTGCCTCTGCCTCTTGAGTGCTGGGTTTAAAGGTGAATAGTACTATGCCTACCTTAAATAAATTTTAAATTATTTTATTAGTATGGGTGTTTTGCCAGCATCTATGCCCCTAGAACTGGAGTTATAGTTGTGAGCTGCCATGTGGGTACTGGGAATTGAACCAGGTCCTCTGGGAAAGCAGCCAAAGCTCCTAACTCCTGAGCTATCTTTCCACTTCTCTAAAATATAGTTAAAAGAACCAATTGGAAACCTGAGCTTCTGGAGAGCTCACACCCTGAGAATAATTTCTACACAGGCAATTGGTGTTGTACCCATTCTGCAGTTGATGCAACTGAGGCAGGAGAGCTGGCTCACCTCCAGGTAAGACATAGACACACTATATTCCATGTTGTCCTGGGTTTCCTCGATGGCCTGGAAGAGGTCAGTGAGGGTCTGCAGGTAGATGCCAGGCTCCGCATCCATGCCGAGCATAGTGTGAGTCTTCCCAGCACCTGGGAGAAGGTGGGGCTCAAATATTCTATGCAAGAAGAGGCATGGCACACTGCATGGTTTGGGGGGGTTGCTCTCTCTAAGGGGATATCATGGGTCCCATCCCTGTTTGCCCCCAAGAGGATGAGCCTAGGTTCATCCTTTCCCTTAAGCCTGGCACATCACTGATGGATGTGCAGCCGTGTTCCCCCTACACAGACAGGGCTCCAGTCCCCACCCAAGAAGAAGAGAACTGGCTTCACTATGTAGACCTGGGACAAGGCAAGCACTTATTTCTCAGCTAGATTCTTGCCCCTCACTTTCCTTTCCTTTCCTTATTTATTTTGAGATAAAGTCTCATTATATACCCTAGGCTGGCCTGGAACTTGTAAGCTTCCTGCTTTAGTTTCTCAGAGAATTAAGGTGACAGACAAGCCTGTGCCATGCCACCTGTTTGCAAACACTGTGAGTTTTACTCCCAACCTCCGAGAAGAAATTCGTGTCCCACCCCCACCCCCTGTGCAGGAAAACACAGGTGAGGTCAATCACCCCTGGTGGCTATGTGGTCTGGGGCAGCTATCTCATTTCTGGGAATCTCTTCTGTGCCTGGGGATCACTCTTGCCTTTCAGGCTGTGGATGACAAAGCCCAGTGGATAGGTCCCTGGTGCTTCTAAGGAAGCTGAGGGTGTAACTCAGTGCTAGAGTGCATGAGGCCCTGGGTTTGTTCCCTGGTGCTACCAAAAATATATAAATATATAAATGAACGTGTGTATGGGTGGGGGATGCAAATGAGTTTGTAATGTGCTCACCTAACACACACAAATCCCTGGGTTCCATCTCTAGCATAGCATAAACCAGGCATGGCAGCACACACTTATAATACACTTATAATAATCCTGGCACTTGGGACATGGAGGCAGAAGGACCAGGAGTTCAAGATCATCCTTGACTACATAGTGAGTTTAAGGGCAGCCTGGGGTACCTGAGACCTTATCTCTAAGGGGACAGGGGACCTCTGCTGGCACCTTGCACATACTGTCCTGGAGACAATGCCCGACCCAGTACCTGAGGGGCCATAGGCAAAAACTGTCGTGTTGTATCCAGAGATGACGCCTTCCACTAAATGCTGGATGGTGGCACGGTATACAGTTTCCTGCAGACAGACAGGAAGACAGATAGTTAGGAAACAGCCCAGCCTGAGTTAGGGGACCTACTGCTTAGAAATGACAGCACTCAGGAGACAGGCAGTTGGATCTCTGTGAGTCCAAGGCCAGCTTGGATTACATTGTGAGCTCCTGGTCAGGTCAGCCACAGCTACATTAGAGGAACCTTTTCTTAAAAAAAAAAAATGAACCAGCAAAAACCGAGAAGACACAGAGCAGCCCTTGGGAGGCAGAGGCAGGTGGATCTCTGTGAGTTTGTGGTCAGTCTGGTCTACATAGAGAGTTCCAGGACAGCGAGGGCTATAAAGTGAGAGTGTATACCATAATTAAACACATAAAGAAGAATTTGGGAGTTTTCCCGATGGAAGTCTGACACATGCTAAGACCCAACCATTCCCGATGCTTCTGCAGGAACTGAAAGATTGAGAATGGGGTTTAGATTCCCGAAACATCATCAGGACTGCTTTTCACGGAATGAAGGAGTGGAGCCTTGTGAAAGAAAGGCAGCAATGTCCGGCACAGGGCGTGCAGGCCATGAACTCCACCCACAGGAGAGCCCAAGGAGACCTGGGGCTGGTGAGGAGGCACAGGCTCATCTGTCTGAACCACCAGCAGCTCCTTCTGCTGCACCCCCTGGGTGTCCACTCTGGTGCAGCCCTGACTGCTCATGGCTTTCCCAAGCTGGATTGAAAGCCACAAATCCAACCTGTCTTTTCTCTGTGGCTTCAGACAGGCACAGGCTAGTCTGAATTTGGGCTCTTCTGTATGTAGTGTGACCTCAGACAACATGCCTCACATGTAGAACAAGGATGCGTGTGTGTGTGTGTGTGTGTGTGTGTGTGTGTGTGTGTGTTTGTGTGTGTGTCTGTGTCTGTGTGTCTGTGTGTCTCTGTGTGTATATAAACAGGGTCCCATGTAGTCCAGGCTAGCCACAACTTGCTATGTAGCTGAGAATGACCTTAAACTCCTTATCTCTTGCCTCTACCCCTGTTGGCTGGGGTCACAGGTACATGTCTCCATATCCAGCTAGGGGGAGGAAATATTTCTGAGCATTCTGTAAGGATGCCACGAGGCTTGGGAGGAACACTGAAGCCTTGAGTGTAGCACTCAGCATGAAGTGACTTGCTGATGACGGTCAGTAACCAGGTCCCTCTGTGGAATGCCATCATGACCTTTGCTCAAGGTAGCTGGGAAGCCACTCTGCTTTACAGTGATGGCTTAGTCCTGAACTGAGGGTGACAGTGGTAACTAATCGAATATGGCCAGATGGTCCTGGTAGCATAGGCCTTTAATCCCAGCCCTTGGGAGGCAGGCAGATCTCTGTGAGTTCAAGGCCAGCTGGGTCTACATATAAAGTTCCAGGACAGCCAAGAATACATAATAAGACCCTGTCTACAAAAATGAAAATAAATTAATAATTGACCAGTGTCCCCAGCAGGTAATTTTGTGTTAAGCAGCCTTACTAAGATGCTGTCCCCATCCCTTTGTCCCCAGTGGCAGACATAGGAAGCAGCCTAGCATGAGTATAGGCTTTGGAGAATGGCCCTGGACACTTAGCTACTTAACTGAGGTGCTGGATCTATGCCCTATTCCCTAACGTGAATCACCCTTGGGGTCTAGACAGATAGCAGAGAAACATGAGGCTGTGCCCCCTGTTTGCCAGGGGCTCCCGCTGAGCCTGCTGAAGCTCTGAGGACTGCATGCTGACTGAAGCCAGTGTCCTAGGGAGAAGGCCCAGCTGGCAGCTCCAGTAGAGCCTCAGGCCAATGGCAGAACCCAGTGAGGACCAGGCAGGGACCAGGGGGCACAACCAGGGACGTGTAGCTCAACAGAGCCTCTGAGGACCACAGCCCCTTGAGTATCTAGTCTTAATACGAGTGCCCCTTCACAGGGCCATGGACAGTGGCAGTATAGCCACTTGGTGCAGGAGTGGCATGTCCTGTAGCAGCCAATAGCTAGGAGATAGTTCTAGGGGACAGGCCTCTTAGAATCAAAAGGACTTCTATGCAGGGCAGTGCACACCTATAATCAGCCTCTGGGATGTTAAAGCAGAGAGAGTGGGAATTAAAGACCATTCGAAGTTACAAAATGAGTTTGTGCCAACCTGGTCTACAGAGTGAATTCAGAGCCAGCCTGGGCTACATAATGAGACTCTGTTGGGGAGAAAGGAAGAAAGAAGGAAGGAAGGAAGGAGGAACAGGGAGAGTGGCTCAATGGTTAAGAGCAACGGCTGCTCTCACAGAGGATCTGAGTTCAGTACTCAGCACCTATATGGTGACTCACAGCCGTCTGTAACTCCAGTTCCAGGGAAGGTGACGCCCTCTTTTAGCCTCTGTAAGTACCAGGGCATGCACATAGTACATATGTGTATATGTACAGGCAAACACTCATGCATAAAACATTTTTTTAACCTTAAAAAAAAAAAAGGCAGGTGCATCTCTGAGTTCAAGGCCAGTCAGGTCTACAGAGTGAGTTCCAGGATAGCCAGTTCTCAGCTACACAAAGAAACCCTGTCTCAAGAAAGAAAGAAAGAAGGAAAGAAAGAAAGAAAGGAAGGAAGGAAGGAAGAAAGAAAGGAAGCAAGCAAGCAATCACTTGGAAAAATCTTGTGGCATGTTGGTGCACACCTTTAATCTCAGCACTTGGGAGGCAGAGACAGGTGGATCTCTGAGTTTGAGGCCAGCCTGGTCTACAGAGTGAGTTCCAGGAAAGCCAGGGCTACATAGAGAAACCCTGTCTTGAAAAACCTAAATAAATATACATACATACATACATACATACATACATACATACATACATACATAAATTTTTAAATCTTAAAAAGACAAAGACACAAGAGACTGGAGGCCCCAGGGAGTTTAGAGGTCTGGTTGGGTGGGGGTTGGGGGTGGGGACATCCTCACGGAGATAGGGGGTGGTATGCAGAGGGACGGAGAATAAAAAATCTAGAGTGTAAAAAAAAAAAGAGAGAGACAAAACAAAAACCAACAAAAAAACAACAACACCAACAAAAAACCCAAAGACACAAGAACTCTGGTATTGAATGCAGAGCAGCTGACCTACCCTTCACAGGAGGACAGGCATGCATGGCATCCCTGCTTGAACTCGGGTCCAGCATCTCCCCCAAATGCTGCTAGCCTGGTGCTATGACATTCCATTTCTGGGTCCTTTCTTCAAGTCCTACCTTCACTGCTACCCCTGATGAGCCCCAGCTCCCCTCTGTGAGGTTAGGTTGCATGTGGTAGGCACCTCCTTCTGTTCTTACAGACACAATGGTAGTGACAATGTGATGTATGAGAAAGAGAACAATGCCTGGTCCGGACACAGCGCTGGGCCTTGCTGGGTGAGCTCCTTGGCACTCCCTGTCTGTGAGATGCATATGCTCCAGGCTTCTCTTGCTAGACCCCTGCCTATCTTCATGACACCTCTCAGCGTCCTTGTCCCTCCTTGGAGAGGGCCTTGCTGGCCACCTGTGTTACAATGAGCAGTACACATGTGCTGAGTTGTCCCTGCCCTACAGCCCTTGTGTCCCTATAGTATGTGCAGTGAAGGAGCAGGTGGACAAACTCAAGAGAAGGCCCCCAGAGCAGGCAGTGGAACCTGGTGACCGGTGTCCACAGGAGGACCATATTCGCTTGATCCCTGGGATGGGTTTTCTCCCTACAACCTCCTCTGCTTCTCAGGGAGAGCCTAAGGAAGATAGACATGAGACATTCAAGCGCCCGGGCCCAAGTTGTTCCTGGAATTAGAGGCAGAGGGGGTGCTATGCACCTGAGATGCATGCTGGTCGAACACGGTGTCAAATATAAAGGTCCGCTCCCGGGACCGGTGTGCACGCAGAGTGTCCTCTGGGTCTTCGCCTGGGTCCATGAGCACAACCACCTGGACACAGTAAGACAGAGGGGTTAGAGGAGGGCTAGTCAGACCCTGGTAAGCATCCCAGACCTGTGGGATCTAGAAGCAAAGGCCAGGGTCAGGAATGGTTGTAAGTTTATATGTTCTTTTTTCTCCCTCCCTCTCTCCCCTTGTCTGCCTCTCTTTCTTTGTGTATGTTCATTTGCAGAAGCTAAAGTCAGAATGTTTTTGTGTTTTTTCAGATGGGGTCTTACTCTGTAGCTCTGGCTAACCTGACGATCACTCTGTAGACCAGGCTGGCCTCGAACTCAGAGATCTGCCTGCCTCTGTCTCCCAGGTGCCTGGTTTAAGATGTGTACCCTCACTGTAGGCCTCGGGATGTCTTTCTCATTTACAGCTCCATTTCTTGAGACAAGGTCTCTCCTTGAGCCTGGAGCTCACCATTTCAGCTAGACTGGCTGGCCCCTGAGCTCCTGGCGTCTTCCTGTCTCTGTTCTCTAGTTCTAGAGCTAAAGGCTCACAAGGCTGCATCTGGCTTTTGAGTGGGTCTAACCTCAGGTTCTTGTTTGTTTGAGTGGGTCTAACCTCAGGTTCTTGTTTGTTTGTTTG
>JADRCG010010537.1:493507-512089 GCA_019844195.1 Rhabdomys dilectus | reverse complement strand
TTGTTTGTTTGAGTGGGTCTAACCTCAGGTTCTTGTTTGTTTGTTTGTGTTTGAGACAGGGTTTCTCTGTGTAGCCCTGGCTGTCCTGAACTCACTCTGTAGACCAGGCTGGCCTCGAACTCAGAAATCCGCCTGCCTCTGCCTCCCGAGTGCTGGGACTAAAGGCGTGCGCCACCACCGCCCGGCTAATCTCAGGTTCTTATGCTTCTTTAGTGAGCACCTTACCCTGTCTCACTCCCTCACTGGGAGACAGTGTCACTTGATGTCACTCACCCAAGGCATGACCATACAATCCTCCCCACAAGCCAGTGGGCTCCACACTCACATAAATGTCCCCTGACAACCCCAAGGCAAGGGACAGCAGCCTGGCGTACTTCAACAACCCTCCCAACATGCCACACCACACCCGCTCTGGCCATCTTATGAACTAATGCCTCAGAGAGGAGTCTGGAAACTGTAGAGTGCTGGACAGGCCACTTTAACTGCGTTCACCTCACAGGACAGGGGAGGTAAAGAGTCTGTCCTAAAGCCTCCACCCACATGCTCCATTTCTCCGCGAGCCTGGCTGTCCCCAGGGCCCCTCAGTCCCCATATACATTATCATCAGGTAAGCCAGTTATGATCCTTGGGGGCAAAGGGATTGAAGGAGTCTGCCCCAGAGACAACAGGGGGCAGGGAAATGGGTAGAGGCCGATTGTAACCTGGCTGCTGGAGACATGGACACAAGAGAGGAAGCAAGGAAGTGGATGGGGCTAAGGGTCCTGTCACATGACCACTACTTGCCCCTCCTGTGTTCGTAGCTTTGGAAACTGCAGTTCTGGGAGGCCAGGCTCCGCCAGGGCTTCTCCTGGCTTCTGGCCAGCACTTGCTTGGTGACATAAGCCGATTCTCTTTGCTTTCTCTCCTCCTGGGGATGCATTGTGTCACAGTGGCCAAGGCAGGGCTGCAGGAAGACTTAGATAAGTCTCTAGCTAGGATCCTCTGCACAACAGGGTCCAGGAGGGGACTTTAGAGTTGTGAGTCACTGATATGTGAGGGTAGGGGTGTGCATGCCATGGTGGGAACAACTTTTGGGAGTTAGGTCCCTCCTGCACTCCTGTGGGAGCTAGGGATTTGAACTCAGATCACCAGGCTTGCATGCAAGCACCTTTCCTTGCAGAGATATCATGTTGGCCTCAAAAAAAAAAAAAAAAAAAAAAAAAACAAAACTGTTTGTTGTTAAAATGAACGTTATCCTTATTTGCAGATTCTATACAAAAGAGATCTTAGCCACTGAGATGACTCTTAGAATGGAGAGACACTTTTCAGCATTTCAGCTGGGGCCACTGAAACGGCTCAGCAGGTAAAGGCACTTACCATGCAAGTTTGCTGGCCTGAGTGATATCCCCAGGACCCATGGGTGGTAGTTTGAATGAATTGTCCTGCATAGGCTCAGATATTTGAATACATGGTCCCCGTTAGTACTGTGGATTGGGAAGGATTAGGAGGTGTGGCCTTGCTGGAGGAAGTATGTCCCCTGGATCTGGCTTGAAGGTTTCAAAGCCATGCACCATTGCCAACATTCTCTCTCTACTTCCTGTTTGCAGTTTGTGAGCTCTCAGCTTCCAGCTCCATTGCCATGATTCTGTCACATGAACTCTGTCCTGGCTAGTTTTATGTCAACTTGACTCAAGCTAAAGTCATCTAAGAGGAGGGAACCTTGATTGAAGAAAAAAGAAAAGATGGGATGTAGGCAAGCCAGTAGGGCATTTTCTTAACTAGTGATTGAGTGAAGAGGGCCCAGCCTGTTGTGGGAAGTGCCAGCCCCTGGGTTAGTGATCCTGGGTGATGTAAGAAAGCAGGCTGGGGAAGCCATGAGGAGCAAGCCACTAAGCAGCACCCCTCCACGGCCTCTGCATCAGCTTCTGCCTCCAGGTTCCTGCCTTGAGTTCCTGTCCTGACTTCCTCCAGTGATGAGCAGCTGTGGTGCAAGGCTAGTTTTGCTGGCTACAAGCAAGGTCTCCAGAAACAGAGCATACCACTCTTCTTAAAACTGTAGGTATTTGGGGTTGGAGAGATGGCTCAGTGGTTAAGAGCACTATCTGCTCTTCCAGAGGTCCTGAGTTCGATTCCCAGCAACCACATGGTGGCTCACAACCATTTGTAATAGAATCCAATGCACTCTTCTGGTGTGTATGAAGACAGCTACAGTTTACTCTAAAAAATTTTTGAAGGTGTTTATGTCTGAGATGAAACTGAATTCTAGCTAGGCAAGAGATGTGCTTATGTGTATATAGCAAAAAACAATAAAGTAATTCCTGGAGGCAGACCAAACAAAACCAGAGTGATCTGGGTAAAGTCACTCAGACCCATGGAAACAGCAGCATGGTTCGTGACAAATTCCAAGGCGACTTCCTGCAGAGGCCATTGGACACAGAATCCGTGTGATGCTGTACTTGTCCTGGATATAAACTGATGGAGAGTGAATAAGTAAAAGTGGGTTTATGCTCTTGTAAAAAAATAATATAACGCCGGGCGGTGGTGGCGCACGCCTTTAATCCCAGCACTTGGGAGGCAGAGGCAGGCAGATTTCTGAGTTCGAGGCTAGCCTAGTCTACAGAGTGAGTTCCAGGACAGCCAGGGCTACACAGAGAAACCCTGTCTCAAAAAAACAAACAAACAAAACAAAACAAATAAAACCAATAACAAATAAGTAGTCTTTTTAAAATTTTATTTGTTATGAGTGCTCTGCTGCATATACACCCACATGTCAGAAGAGGGCATCAGATCCCTTACAGATGGTTGTGAGTCACCATGTGGTTGCTGGGAACTGAACTCGGGACCTCTGGAAGAGCAACCAGGGCTCATAACTGCCGAGCCATCTCTCCAGCCCAATAAGTAGCCTTTTTAAATACCAGTGTTTCTCAACCTGTGGGTCACAACCCCTCTGGGTTGAATAAACTTTCATAGGGGATTGAGGTTGCCTAAGATCATCAGAAGTATCAGATATTTACATTATTATTAATAGCAGTCACAAAGTTATAATTATGAAGTAGCAACAAAAATAATTTTACAGTTGAAGGTCACCACATGAAGAAGTGTGCTAAAGGGTCACAGCATTAGGAAGACTGAGAACCACTGTCATATACCAATAACAAATGTCTAAGGCAGAAATTACATGTGCTCCCATTCACAACTACTTCAGGAAAAAAAAAAACTGGAATAGACTTAACCAAAGAATCGAATGGTCTCTATAACAAGAACTTTAAGACCCTTGAGAGAAACTGAAGACTCTAGAAGATGGACCAATCTCCCATACTCTCAGACTACATCCATGAAGACTGAGAACAGCCCTCCTACGGAGAGAGTCTACAGATTCAGTGTAGTCCCCTTCAAAATACTAACACATCGTCACAAAGAGGAAACAATCTGAAAATTCATTTAGAAACAAAAAGGCCTTGGGTAGCCAAAGCCACCCTGAGCACAGAGAGCACCCTGGAGGACGGCCATGTACTGCAGAGACGGAGTCTGCACTGCCACAAAGACAGACACATGGGTCACCAGAAGAGAAGAAGCAGGTATACGCTCATGCAATTAGCCCTACCCGAGTCACCTGATATTCATTCATTCATTTTTCAGACAGCGTTTCTCTGTGTAATGCTGCCTGTCCTGGAACTCACTCTGTACACCAGGCTGGCCTCGAACTCAGAAACCCGCCTGCCTCTGCCTCCCAAGTGCTGGGACTAAAGGTGTGGGCCACCACCAATGTTCACCTGATTTTTAAAAAAAGATAGAGAAAAGACAGCCTTGTGGCTGGAGAAATGGCTCGGTCACTAAGAGCACAAGCTGCCCTTGCAAAGGACCTGAATTTGGTCCCCATCGTCTAGTTCAAAACCCCTTGTGACTCCAGTTCCAGGGAATTCAATGCCATCTTCTGGCCCCTATGGGCAGCTGGCATGAATGTGGTGCACAGACATACATGCAGGCAAAACACTCATACATGTTTTTAAAAGTGTTCAACATCCTTAGCCACGGTAGAAATGCAAAGATCCCATCTCGCCATTGTCAAATGGCTACCACAAGTTAATGTTTATGCACTGTTGGTGGGGACACACACTGGTAGGGATATTCTGGAAACCGGTGTTGAGGTTTCTCAAGAAGCTAAAAACAGAGCCGGAGAGATGCAGTGGTTAAGAGCACTGGCTGCTCTTTCAGATACCAGAATGTGCCAGGAGCAAGTGAAGTCCTGAGTGTATGTGTCCTGTTGCCTTGGTCACTGCCAGGTCAAGGACCCTAGCAAGTCCTTGGGAGTGGCAAAGTCTTCCCTGGTGAGGCTCAGAGAGATTATAAAGCCTTCCTCTGGTCCAAATGCAAAGGTCAGCAGTGTGTGCAGACAATGCCTATCATAGGTTTCTCCCCCTGGATACTTACAGCCTGAAGACCTCTCCCTACAGAGACTGTTCCTCCTGCTTCCCTGTTTATTGGTACACAATAACCTCACCTCCATGTTCAACTGCATAAAATAAGCACACTGAGCTCTGGGGCCTGTAAGTTTCTGGATCCAAGAGGTTTTCTTTGTTTGTCTTTTCTTCATCCCCTCAATATTCTAGTCAGGTCAGTTCCTGGAGCGCCCATGGATGTGGCAAGAATGTTGTTTGTTTCTCGAGACAAGGCTTCTCTGTGCAGCCCTAGCTGTCTTGGAACTCTGTACACCAGATTAGCCTGAACTCATAGAACTACTTGTCTCTGCTTTCTAGGTGTGATTAATGGCGTGCCTTTTTCCCCCCAAATGTGTAGTGATGTGTGGTATATGGGCACACAGATAAGGACCCTGGGTGTCCTGCTCTGCCTGACTTATTCCCTTGAGACAGGCTCTCTCACTAACCCTGTTTACCGACAAGCCACACAAACCTGTCCCCTACAGGACTTGGGTTACAGATGTGCCAGCACAGCCATTCCCAGCTTTTTACGTGGGTGCTGGGCGTTCAAACCAAGACCCTCTGATCATCTTCCTAGCCCTTGCTTTTTGTTTGAGAGAGGACCTAGCTGTGCAGCCCAGGCTGGCTGGCCTTGAATCCATGACCCCTTGCCTTGACCAGCCAGTGACAGAATTACAGGCATGAGCCACCACACCCAGATGGGAAGGTCTTTAGTTTTAAAGAGGCATTTGATGGAATGTTTGGGTGAGGAGGGGCGTTGTCCCCCGAACTGACTCCGAGTGCTCCAGAGAGAAGCCAGAGCTCAGGGAGAGGACAGAGTGAGGCACATATGAGGGAACCTGGACTCTCGGCATCCCTGCAACCTTTCTGTTGGTTTAAAACTATTTTAAAATAATAAAAAGAATAGCAACTGGTGGTGGAACAAGTGTATCTCTATGAGTCTGAGGACAGCCTGGTCTATATAGTCAGACTGAAGCAGAGGGGGAGGGGGAGGGGGAGGGGAAGAAGGAAGAGAATTGAACTTATCACAGCACAGATGAACCTCAAAAACATTGAGTCACACATAGAAGGTCACACATGAAATGTCCAGAAACCAGAGACGAAAGTGGGGTAGCAGCTGACAGGTGTGGGGGTGTCTTCCATGGGGAGAAAAGAGTCCGGATAGATGTGCTGATTGTCTAACTGTAAAAGGACTAATAAATGCCCTAATTGTTTGCTTGAAAAGGAGGGGTTAGGGGGACATGACAGGAGTTTGAGAGAAGAAATGGGAAAGGGAAAGTGATGTAATTATATTTTAATTCTTAAAAACAAAAAGGTGAGTCTCAAATTGGGCCAGTTATTGGTTGTCATCCCCCCACTCTCTGCTCCATGTCCCCCTGTCCCTGCATTTCTTGTAGACAGGATGAATTTTAGGTCCAAAGTTTTGTGGGTGGGCTTGTGTCCCTATTGCTCCATTGGGGTTCCTGCCTGGCTACAGGAGGTGGTCTCTTCAGGTTCCATATTCCTGATGCTGTGTGTCACACACAGTTAAGGACACCCCCACTGATTCTGGTCTCTGTCTCTTCATGGCAATGTCCCCCACCTCCCCACCCCCATCAGTTGCAGATTTCCAGTCGTTCTCATGACTATCCCATGGGCAAGCACCAATCAATGATACATTAATGATATGTTATGCTTGCAGACAGGAGACTAGCATGGCTGTTCTCTGAGAGGTTTCATCTAGCAGCTGACTCATACAGATACAGACACCCACACCCAAACAGTTGATGGAGCTTGGAGACTCTAGTGGAAGAATAAGAAGGATTACGGCACCTAAAGGAATATGAACTCCACAGGAAGACCAACAGAGTCAACTAACCTGGACCCTTGGGCCTCTCAGAGACCAAAACACCAACCAAAGAACATACAAGGACTGGACCTAGGCCTCCGTGATCATAAGTAGCAAATGTGCAGCTTGGTCTTGGTGAGGGTCCCAAACAACTGGAGGAGGGGCTAGCCCAAAAGCTTTTGCCTGTCTGTGGGATGTGTTCTTCTAGCTGGGCTGCCTTGCCTGGTCTCAGTGGGAGAGGATGAACCTAGCCTCACAGACTTGATGTGCCAGGATAGGGGGATACCCAAGGGAGCCCCCACCTGCTCAGAAGAGAAGAATTGTAGGAGGGGGTGACTGGGAGGAGGCAGTGAATGGAATGTAAAGTGAATAAGTAAAATAATAATAATAAAATTCACACACAGAAAAAGGTGAAATTTGAACCAGGTGCACCTGTCATCAGAAGCATTCAGGAGCTGAGGCAGGAGGAGTTCAAGGCTAGCCTCAGTTACATGGGGAGTCACTGTCTCAAGAAGAAAAAAAGAATTTTTTTTGTGGTGTTAATTTCACCTTAATTTTTTGTGAGTACACGGTTGCGTATGCACTCACAGCTATGTGTGTGTGTGCACACGTGCTTATGAAGGCCAGAGGTTGGCATCTTCTCAACTGTTTTCCATCTTTTGTTGCTGTTGTTGGTGTTGGTTTGGTTTTTTTGAGCCAGGGCTTCCCTGTATAGCCCTGGCTGTCCTGGAACTCCCTCTGTTAAACTCTCAAACAGAAACTGCCTGCCTCTGGCTCCCAAGTGCTGAGATTAAAGATGTGTGCAGGTACACCTAGATCCCACACCTTATTTTTTTTTAAAAAAACATGGTCTCTCAGATTCTTAGGCTCATAAGAATTTGGCCAGATTAGCTAACCATGAAACCACAAGGATGCTCCTGTCTCCAGTGCCCCAGTGCTAAGATTACCAACACTTGCCACCACACCCAGCTTTTCCCGTGAGCTGAGTTTACAGCTCAGGTCTTCACCGCATGCACAGCAAACACTTAACGGAGTTGTCCCTAAAGAGAACCCTTTGCCTTGGCGTTTCAGCATGGGCTGTCTTTTAAAGATTTGTTTTTATGTGTATTTTGCGTGTATGTATACATGTGCACCACATGCATGCCTAGCGCCTACAGAAGCTATAAGAGGGTGTCCAATCACCTGGTATTGAAGTTTACAGATGGCTATGAGCCACCACATGGGTGCTTCTCCGAAGAGCAGCCGGTGCTCTTAATTTCCTGAGCTGTCTCTCCAGCTCCACACACTGTCTTCTCTACTGCTCAGTCACACATCCACATACAGGGGGCACCAGCCCTGTCTTCCCTACTCAGACCTTCTTCTCAGCTAACTTAATGTCTTTACTGTTGTGCCCGAACCCTGGGACCACATGTGCACTGTTTCGCAATCCACGACCTCAGTGCTGACTCACCCCAACGGTAGCTTTGCCAATGGGCCCGTCCCCTGGGTGCTCTGAGCCCCACGGGGAAGCCTTTAGCAGGGATCTTTATCTATCCACCATTTGGGTCGTCAGCCTAAGCAACATCTCGGGAAGCACCTCACTAACCTCCCTAGTGACCAACAGGGACATTCTGCATGTCTCACAGAGCCTGGCTTGAGTCTGACAGCCAAAGACAGAAGCTTCTGAGGTGTGAGCAGCTGAGTACTGAATCCTTCTTTGAAAGAGAGTCCTTAGCAATGGCGGCATGTATCCCACCCTGTAGCCAGCAATCACCTCAAGGTTCTGAAATCAGACCTGGCATGGCTAAGTTTGCCTGCCAAGTCTCCTGCCACTGCCCTGTGTCCTCACTTTGGTCTCTGCAGAGCAGACAGCTCCCAAAAAACTCCCGCTAATATATTTTCCATTAAAAAGTTGGGAGGCTGAAGCAGGAGGATTTCAGTAAATGTAAGGTAGCTAGCCTGGGACACATAGTAAAGTACTAGGTGAACCTGGGATAGATATATATATATATATATACAGAGAGAGAGAGAGAGAGAGATTCAAAAGAAAAACAAAAAAAAAAAGAAAGAAAGAAAGAAAGAGAGGCAGAGTTAGTCAGTAAAGTGCTTGCCACATAAGCTTGAAGACATGGGTTTGAACCCACGAAAAGGGCTGGGCATGGCATCACACACTTGTAGTCCCACTGCTTGGGAAGCAGAAGCAAGAAAGTCCCTGGGATTCACTGCCTGTCTGGCCTAACCTCACCAATGGGCCCCAGGAAAGTCTTTCAAAAACCAAACAGGACTGGTGAGAAGGCTCAGCAGTGGGTAAAATTACCTGTTGTCAAACCCAAGGAATACACACACAGAGACAGAGACACACAGTCACTCACATACTTACACACATGCACGAAGAGATACAGTCACACAGATACAAACACACAGTCACTCACACACTTACACACACGCATGCACAAATGAATGTACTTACCAGCTCAGCTCTGCCCCAGAACAGAGCCTGGCCACCAGGAGCCTCTAATGCCCTCTAGCCTCACCTGGTCCCCCACTTTGTGGGCGATGACAGTGGCTCCTTCCTCCAGTTCTGTACTGTTGAGTGGGCGGATCCGAAGCGCCACCTGTGGACAGGGCATGGGCAGCACCACGGCCCTCAGCTAGATGCCCACTTCCCATCTGCCTGTGCTGTGAGGCAGGAAGCACCTTCCCTCCAATCACCCCCAGACTCTGCACAGAGAGGTTCCTGCCTCCTAGAGAGGCTCTGAGGACTCAGTGGTGACATCACTCCCATGGAACACAGAGAAGAACTTGTGCCCAAGGTCACTTAGATGCCTGTGTTAGCTATCATCAGAAAGGAGACACACCTGCCCTCTATGAGCGTTCAGGAGAGAGCCTGTGTTCTGCATGTCCCTCAGCTCTGCCAGGCTATGTGTAACAGTATTCTCTTTGATGGTACCATAGGAGACATGAGGCCAGTTAGTTCGCTCTTAACCAGTCACAGGTGGACAGTGGGGTTATAAGTGCAGTTCACCCCAAGGCTAAATGAGCTGAGGGTCCTAGTAGTCTGAATGAGGCCTACCCCATGGCTGGGGTTGTAGTCCTGACGCCGGGCTGAAGACAGAGGTTCAGAAAAGGGGGTGCAGGTGTCTAGAGACCTGCAGTGAGCAAGTACAGAAATATCACTGGGTCCCAGGAAAGGGAATCAGAAGTAGAACACTATTCCTTAAAGGCTAAGAAGACCTGATCTGAGCATGGGATTTGGGGTTTCTCAAGGGGTAGAGGATGTGAGGCTGGAGTTAGCAGGGGCCATGAGAGAAGGGACTCACCATGAGCTGCTGGTCCTTGGGTTCCATCTCCCTTAGGGTTGGGCTGCCCCGGGCGGGAGAGGGGTCTGAGGTCTGTTGGGAGGGCATCCTGCAAGTCAGAACTAGAGGGCCCCCAGCTAACCAGGCTAAATCCGGAGGCAAAGAGATCCTCCCAGCTCAGCCCCGCCTTGCTCCCTAGGCTCACTCTGATGACATCAGCTGGGTCCCCAGAGGTGGGGCTGGGCCAGCATTCAGCTCATCTACTAACCTGGTGTCACCCCTGTTTCTTTGGTCAGGGCAGCCCTTGTGGTTTAAGTACTCTGAAAGCAGCCAAGGGCTGAAGCCAAACGAGACAATTTCAGCTGTCAGTGACCTTGCCAGGGTCTTTCATAACCAAGTTTCTGGTGGTATTTCCAGCCTTTGGTGTCCATTTGTACACTTAAGAGTGGGATTTAGGATGGATCTGGTGGATTTACTGCTTTACTTCCTCCACAGGCTCCCGGGAGGACAGTCCTGCTCTGTCAATGTGCCAGCCCAGCCGAGAAGACTGCACAAGCAAGGCCTGCCATACAGGTAACCAGGATCTATTAAGTGCCAGGAGTGTGGCAGGAGCTATTAAGAGCCAGGCTTGGGGGCTGGAGAGATGGCTCTGCAGGTGGAAAGGTACTGACTGCTCTTACACAGGACCCAGGTTCAATCCCCAGCACGCACAGAACAGGTAACAAGTGTCTGTTAACTCCAGTTCCAGGGAATTCTGGCCTACAGAGCACTGTACCAGTGGTACATAGACATACAAGTAAAAGACACACTCATTAGGAAAGAAAAGTTGCTGGGTAGTAGTGACCTCACCTTGTTTTTCTGAAACATGGTTTCTGTGTAGTCCTAGCTGTCCTGGAACTCCCATTTTATAGAGCAGACTGGCCTGGAACTTAAGAGACCCATTTGCTTCTGCCCCGAGTACTGAGATAAAGGCCTGTACCACCGATGCCTGGCTCTCTTGAGTTCAAGGCCTGGTCTACAAAGCAAGTTCCAGGACAGCCAGGGACAGCCAGAGAAGCCTTGTCTTGAAAATCAAAAGAAACTAGGAGATGTGATGGTGTCACAACCCAGTACTTGGGAGGCAGAGGCAGGCAAATCTGAGTTCTGAGCCATCCTGGTCTACAGAGCAAGTTCCAGGACAGTCAAGGCTACGTAAGAGAAATTCAGACTTAAACAAACAAAAGCAAGCTACACAGATTGATGCTATGAAACCCAAACTTGGGCTGTGGCCTGTGCCTAGAGCTCAGGCTAATGACACTTGGGCTATGGGAAACTTCCAGGCTACCCTGAAGCAAGCCCCACCCTCTCAAATCAAACTAATTCAGCTGTGTGAGGCCAGAGTGACCACTCCTTAGATTCCATTCCCTCTTGGTCAACCCAGGAGACCAGGAAATGCCTGAGGACACAGGTTAAGAAAGATCAGTTGGGATTAGGGCCCAAGGGAACCCCTGCCCCCCATCCTGCAGCCAAGGTGATGAAGCCTGTAGCACTGCCCTAAGCCCTCCCTAAGCCCTCCCAAGCTGAGCCCTGAGCACAGCTGTCCCGAGGCAGGGCTCTCCCTAAATCCCAGCTGCACCACACAAATGCTTTTACTTAAAGATCACAGAAACAACTCACAAGCTTCAAAGTGAAGAGGTGAGAGCTACTGAAAACCTGCAGATGTGCTGAAGCTGTGCTCTCCTCACCGCTGTGAAACCACTGAGACATGCTTAAACATGGGAGTGGCCATTACTGTGGGGTAAAACTGCTGAAGAGGCCTGCAACACGATCAAACTTGAGAGGTTAAAGGAATAAAAACCCAAGACACAGGACAACGGGGAGCCACCTCCCAAAGCAGCATGTAAGCAGTCATCCGTCTTCTGCTCCACATGCTGTCAGTCTCCTCCTAGAGGCACATGCTCTACAGACATAGCATGACTGCAGGCTATCTGGCCACAAGAGATGGCGAGGCAGGTGGGAGCCTGTGAAACGCAGTGTGAGCAGCACATGCCACGGCTTCATCCTGGTCCTGGGAGAAGCTCACCTATGCCTGTTTGCTGTCTTCTCTACTGGATGCCAGGTAACTACAGAGGTGCATGGCAAGTGGCTAACCCCGTGTACCTGCTTTCTAACCTTCCCAATGTATCCAGAGGTTCCAGACAGGCAGGTTCTCAACAATAACCCAGGAGCAGTGTGCAAATACCCTTACCCTAGGGAGAGGGGCTGGGCAGGCCTCGAGGCCACCTGGAGGTACAAAGAGGATCACGAAAGGATTCTGACACAGGGTTGCTTTTATTTCCACATCCAACCTGCGCAGAGGCCGGGCCACAACCTGAGGAGGTGTGAGGGACTGGGGTGCCTCCAGGGTTTCTGGCACAAGTAAGTGGTGGGTGTGCAGACCCCCTGGTGGTCCCTAGGCCACACTGCACTGGCCACACAGGAACAGCAAGTCCGTGAATGGAAACCCACTGAGCTGCAGGAGGCGGCTCTGGAACCCCACGGGCAGCAGCAGGAGTTAGAGGAGCCACCAGGAACACTGCAGTGAGGCCCCAATGCAGACACAGCTAATAAAAACCCAAACAGGGCAAGGTGAGAGCAGAGGCTCAAGTGTCCCCGCTGCGGACCCAGGGATGAAGGCACAGAGCTGTGTCGAGATGGAAGAACCCTGGGTGCACTCACAGTCCAGAGCAAGAAAGCACAGGTGAGAGCCCAGCCCGAGGCTCTGTGAAGAGTGGCCTCGGATCCTGGCACGGCACAGTGACACTGCAACAGATGAACCAGCATTTAGTCAGACACAGAGCAAGGGAAGCACACTCCATGACAGGCTTAGCTCATGCTCTCACGGTTGGTTCCTGAAGGAGCACAGCACCAAGTACCACATGCAGGTAGGCAGGCACTCTACTCCTGTACTGTGGCCTGTACCAACATTATCAACATGAGTGACAGTGCTGGGCCTGATCCTCCTTGCAGCACAGCCCTCTGGAGATGGTCATGCCCGCCTCTGCTTCTTCCCAAGCTCCCTGCCACCCACTAGCGGCAGCACTGCCATCTTCCTGGGTGTCTTCTATGTGGTGGTCTAACAAGCAGCTCATGAGCAGACCCCCATTCCCGTCTTCATGCTCACAGGTCTTACCACAGTGCTGAGGTCACTCCTGATTTCCCAGAGGAATGACCTCTTCAGTGACAAAAAACTCGATGGTCTCTTCCTCCCAGTCATCCACGTTGCTGTCCAGCTCATCAGTGTCCACCCCTGAGAGGACAGACAGCACACTGAACCCTGGGACGTGGCTGCAAAGCCAGCTGCAGGATTATCGGAGGGACCACTCCACTAGCAGACAAGCCCAGAAGCTTGGTTACCTCCTCGTAGCTCTAGACGCTCGTTCTTCTGCTTCATGTAGAGTTCCTGGGCCATTTTTCGGTATTGCCGGAAGTCCTCCATCATGGTCCGCCTTCTTTCCACCAGTTCCTGTCAGGTAGGGAAGGTTGTAAGGCTAACTAGGACATTCTTGCTCAACGACAATGATCCCGCCACATCTAGCAACCACTGGTGACACTGGGAAGATGTTAGTGCTTGTGTACCAGGCAAGCCTTCCACAGAGCCTCCCGTAAGTGGGACCCTCGTTTCTCTTCCTAATCATATTCCCCCTGCTTCTAACACGGAACAAACCGGATCAGGTTCCAGACACACTCTTCTCACTAGTGTCCAGGGAAGACAGGGATGGGCTCCCGTGAGCAACCGCTTAGGCTCACCTTTGAAGCTTTGGACTGGCTCAAGCGATCCTTCTGTTCAAAGATCTTGGAGTATTTCTTCAGATCCTTTTTAATTTGCTGAAACCAAGACAAGTCTCTTAGGATTTGAGCCTTCAAAGCAAGATTCACAACTGCTGCCTTCAAAGATGCCAGTGTGCAGTGACAGCCTCCAGGACTAAGAGGATTCAGCCCCAGGGCATCAACATGCCCAGCCAGTGCGTCTTACTTCATGGAGATGATTCTTAGGGTGAGTCACTCCCAGCTCTGACCTATCCCATTACGTAACCCCTTCTTAGCTCGTCCAATCCCACTGGAACTTGTTTATAGCCCATCTGGCTTAGGCAGACTATCGTGGGTTTTCTGAAGTGGGGAGGGGGAAAAAAGGAGAAGGGCGGAGGACATAGGTAGTCATCTTGTTGCTGTACATCAGAGTCTGGAAAGAACTCTGCATCCTCCTGCCTCAGCCTACTGGGATTCCAGCACTGCCTAGGCTGGCATGGCTTCAGGCCACGCCACACTGACTCTGCATCTCTTCAGAACCCGCTCCATATCTACCTCCATTCCCCACTGACTGACCCTGTCCAGCCACAGGATAAATGCCTGGTTTCCTTCAGAGCCACAACTGTTCCTTTACCCCAACCAGACAGGGACCACAGACCTTTATCTGATCCTGGCTGAGGAGTGTTGGGGGCCTTGGTCTCCAGAGCAGCTGGCAGAAGCGGTCCTTGTTGTTCTTCTGGAGAAGGCGACCTTGGAAGGTCCACAGCCAGTAAGCATTGTCAACCTAGAGGGCAGTGGGCCGTCATGCAAATGTGCAAGGCCACCCTGAGACCTTTACTCTTAGCAGCCACAGCACACTGGAGACAAAAACACCTGCACTTGGCTGTGTTTGCCCTGCAGCAGCAAAGATGACTAGGAAACAATGATGTAAGGATCCTGGGCCTGCTTATCACTGGTCTACAACAAGAAACTTCACAGTAGTGCCCATTAGAACAGCAACAACCACAGCTTAGCTTTCCCCAGAAGACTCTTAACTGAGCTCTGCCTCAACTCAAATGCTGGGCTCCTGGCCGCCGACCAGCTCTCGAGGAGCTCTGTGAACTGAATGAACAGAGGCTTTAAGACTGGTGCTTCCACCCCTCCCCTTTTTTGGAGGGTGGGAGATGCTGGGATGAAACCCAGGCAGGCGCTCTGCACTGACATGCCCAGTCCTACAGTGTGCTAACAAGTGTGGGGTGGGCTGTGCTGCACTGGCGTTTGGGATGGGTCCTAGACAGCACGTCCTGTAATGAACACAGAGTGCTGTTCCAGACACCAACCAAAGGTATCTCATCAGCTGCAGCCCTCTGAGCTCGCAGGTTTTATTTGCATGAACTGGCTCAACTGTCTACCTAACAGTAAACAGAGGAAGCAGTCTGTCCTCAGGACGCACATGCTCCAGCAGGCCCTGCCAAGCAGACATGCCCAATACTCTGGGGCAGCTGACCTCTCAGCAATGAGTCTCTAGAGAAACTCAGCATAAAACCGGCTTCCTAAGCCACAAAGATTTATGAATAATGCCCTCACCCCTGGATACAACAATCCCACAGAAAACAGTTTCTGTCACCACCCTTGAGAGATTTCCTTCCCTGGGGGCCCAGCACCTGCCATCTTGTACCTTATGGCTCCACCACGACACAGAGGTGACCACATAGCGGCCAGTTGGGTCCCATTCCACGTCGGAGGCCATGTAGTGCTCTGCAATGTTCATGACGGTGCAGTCTGAAGTGTCGACAAATGCCAAGGCACCGTTCATGCTGTGGGTGACAGAGCAGCTGCATCCCACAATCCCCTGCACCCCCACTCAGAGTCCAATGCCCCTCACTGCAACTGAGTCACAGGGTGAGAGAGGATGGAGGACTCTGCTGGGCTGTAGTTAGTTCCCCGAGCCTCGGGCCTATCGCCCTCACAGTGACAGATTTCCTAAGGACATCCTGAGGCTAGGATCAGGACATGGATGATATACACGGTGCTCTGTGGCATCTGGAGACGATGTTGCCTGTGGAAGCTACAGCAGTCCTTCCCCGAGGACAAGGCGGGATTTGCTCACTACTCTTATGTGCTCAGATGGAATACAGGGCAACAAGAGAAAGGCACCCCAACCACAGAGGGCAGGACAGCCTCAGGCTAAGCATCTGCCCCAATGGAAGATGCCAGATTCACAGGAGGGGTACAAGACTATGATCACGAGGACATGTCATCTGCAAGTCATTACTTCAGTCAGTCTGGTGTAGCTGGAGGCTCAGCTGTGATAACTCTCTAGTGAGATGGTAACGTGCCATCTCAACACAAACCCCCAGGAGCAGGGTACTGCCATAGTGGGCTGGGCTCCACTCACCTCCTAAGCCCAGCCAGCACCACGAACTGCCCCTGGGGACTCCAGAAGATGGTGTTGGCTTGCTGCTTGTCAAACATCTCTGCAAGGAAAACAAGTACCTGTGAGGGACTGTGGCAGTACTGTGAGGAGAGCTGGCAGAGACAGTCCACATACACTCCAGCACAAACCCACTGGCCACTTTGGGAGAACTATTTCAAAACAAATCCCCCATTCAGTTATACCTAAAGTCATGACGCATGCTTCTGGGTGGTGGTGCTGGCTATCATGGAGGTCTAGTGGGTACTGTTTTCAACTTCACATGCAAAGAACGCACCGACAGCAAAGACGGTGACTCAGCCCCTTGGTGTACACCAACAACACCAAGGGCCAAGCTACCAAAGTCACCTTCTTTCAGTGTGCTTACAGAGCATCAAGTAAGCCTTCCCAGTCACCCTGACCCTGGATGAAACTGACAGAGCAAATGGGATGACACCCCAGGTCACCCCTAGCCTCTCTCAGGCAGCCATCTGTCTGTGTAACAGGCCATTAATAACAGGGTGTATCCTTGGCCACAGGACTCAGAAGAGGGGGTAAAGTTTTGGCAAAACAGCCATCTTTCCTTATTGGGAGGGTCGGGGGCAGGGGATGGGGTGAGAAAATTCTCACATTCACAGAGAGCTGCAAGACAAACGTACCATCTGGCTCCAATGCACAGGAGCACTGACTGACCCTGGTAGAGAGCTGACAGCCCCAAAATAGATGACTCACAGACATTCAGGAAATAAATGACCCCTTTCCTGGTGTCTGTTAATAGGACAGAGGCCTATCTGCAATTGTCTACCTCTTACATATCCAAGACAATCAACAACACGGTGAACTTTACAGTCAACTGATCGATCCTGCCACAAATGGTGAGACCCAGGTGATGGGAAAGCAGTGTTCACAGAAGGTCCCAAGTCCAAGAAAACGACAGTGTGACAGCTATGGCTGAGGGAACAGCTGGCTTCCTAAAAAGAACTTATAAAATACAGCCGGGGGAACCCTGCAGATCCATCCCAGCTCAGCTTGTCCTGAGCTCTAAACCTGCTATGGGGCTGTCATGACACAAAGTCAAGTGTAAACAGCAGCCATTTGGGAGTCTAAGCAGGGCCACACGCTGTCCCCATGCCAAAGGGGAGTGTCTATTAGGGGAGCACTGTTGCATGAATGGGAATGAGAAACGCCCCTTCCTGCTGGAGCCATGGAGGACCTGAGGACTAAGCCAGACTGAAAAGGCAGGGGACAGTAATGGCAGACTTAAAACTGAGAGAAGTCTGATTTAGAAAGGGCTCAGTGAACAAGAAGTATGGGGCCCCTCTGTCCCGAGTCACCCCAACCTCAGCATCCAGCTACCATCTGACAATGGAATCCTGGCCTCTGAGCTCTGTAGAGGGAGCCTGAGGGCAGACTACTTACTTATGAGTTCAATTTTCCCATTGCTCTTCACGTGGTAGAAGGAGACAGATATCCGAGGGGCCTCACCATGAAGCACAGCAAACTTACTGCCATTGGGTTCCCAGGCAAAGGCTATGATGGTTTCTACAATCAACAGCAAAGAGAAGTCAGTTGCTGTAATATTTCATATCAACATCTCCATTTTCTAAGATCTTCATTCAACTGGAGAAAAGCACTCTTAACCCACTTAGCAGGACCACAGATCAACAGACAGCAAAAACAAAAAACAAAAAACAACAAAAAAAAGAGAAGTTAACAGAGTTCAGAAGCAGCTGGTTTAATCTGGTTGGGATGCCATGTTAATAACAAGGCCAGGCCAGGCTAGAACGTGGCCTCTTCTGGCCTCCTCAAGCTAAGATCACAGGCAGGTGCCACCACACTGTCTTTCCTTAATGACTTTAAGTACTTAACAACTTAGCTGTGATCTTCTTTTATAGTCAAACAAAATGAAAGGCACAGGCACTTTACCAAAGGCTGGACCATGACTATTCTAGGAAAGGGGGGAAGTTAGATCTGTAAAGTCCAGCAACCTTTCTTATGTTGCCTGGCAGTGGTGGCGCTGGCTCATTCGCCTTTAATCCCAGCACTTGGGAGGCAGAGGCAGGCGGATTCCAAACACAGGATACAAAGTGAGATCCTGTCTGAA
This sequence comes from Rhabdomys dilectus, assembly GCA_019844195.1. Lineage (NCBI taxonomy): Eukaryota > Metazoa > Chordata > Mammalia > Rodentia > Muridae > Rhabdomys > Rhabdomys dilectus. The sequence goes on along the minus strand of JADRCG010010537.1, from coordinate 494,301 downwards.
AACATCCCACTTCAAAACATTTTTTTTTTCCGAAGAGAAAAAGGAAAGGAAGGGAAGGGAAGGCAGGCCAAGACTGGTGGCACATGCTTATAATTCCAGGATTTGAGAGGCCAAGGCAGAAAGACTGGCATTCAAGAGCAGATGGGCTGTAGAATGAATCTCTATTTCACAGAAACAAACAAAATCAGTCAAAAGTGCAACCAGCTAGAAGTTCAAGTTAACTCCAGGCGTGGTGGTGTGCCCCTGTAGCCCTGTGGTGGGCGGGAAGGCGGACACGAGGATCCCCTGTGGCTGCTCTTGCCCAGACCCCACTTCAGCACACTGCTCTGAGAAGCTGGTCAAGACAAAGGCACAGAAGGCCCTTCCTGCTTACCTTTCATCTCAACAACATCAACAGGCACCTGCTTCTCCCTCATTCGGAAGATTTCAAAATTTGTGACAACTCCCTGTTGACAAAAGTAAAAAAGAAAGGGGTAACATACTGGAAGATGAAAGCATGAAGGGGGTTGGGGTACGTGGTGTGTGTGTGTAACAACTGACAATCAGACAGAAGATGGCACTCACCCACCAGCACGTCCACAGCCCTGCTGTGTGCTGAGGCTGGCATGACAGCACAGCCCACTCTGCAGCACATCTACCAGAGTTCTCGGGGGCCGTGCAATCCAGAGGGGACAACGGCCTTCTTCAGCGGACTCAGTAACTACTCCCCGGCCAGTTAATGTGTGCCCATTAACATGTGGATGCGTGTGTGTGTGTGTGTGTGTGTGTGTGTGTGTGTGTGTGTGTGTGTGTGT
>JADRCG010010537.1:468601-488601 GCA_019844195.1 Rhabdomys dilectus | reverse complement strand
AGAGAGAGAGAGAGAGAGAGAGAGAGAGAGAGAGAGAGAGAGAGAGAAAGAAGAGAGAGAAGAGAGAGAAAGAGATGAGACAGACAGACAGACAGCATCCACTCAAGAGAAAGCTCCTACCAGACAGAATCCACCAGCTCACTTGGACTTCTAGTTTTAGGAGGGAAAGACTGACATGTCTGCTGTTGGAAGGTAATCATCCTATGCTGCTATAGTAACCAGAGCACATTGATGCTGACTTTACAGCAACACTCACTTACTTTATTCCAGAGATCTTCAAGCTCTTCTTATCCAAAAGGCCCATGGACTGCCCGTGAGGGAAAGAAAGGAAGATGGGGGAAAGACATAAGAATCACAGCTCAGAAAGGTCAGGGCAGCATCAACTCTAGGTACCTCTTTTGGAGAGGTGAGGGCATGCCACAGTCTACATGTACAAGTCAGAAGACTGTGGACGAGGTAAGCAGCAGTTGAATGCCGGAAGCAACACACGACTTCCAATACGACTTCAGCCAGAGCCTGGGCAGGGAGTCGCGGCCTCCACCCGGCACAGCACCGGATGGCCTTTATTACCAGTCTACAGATTAAGAGAAGCACTGACTCTATCCACACCAGCATCTCCACACTGTGTAGCTGCCATGCATGCACCCAACAGTCTGCTTAGCCTTCTGAAACACTAGAATAACCACGGGAGCTAGGCCACAGCTCAGTGACAGAGCAACTGCCTAGCATGCAGGATTCCAGCTCAATGCCCAGACTTCCAGAGAGACGAAAAAACAGAACTCACAGGTGTTTCATAGATGCTAAGAGTATCCAGGGTCATTCTTGCAAAGAATTTGCCATCATGGCTCCACCTGAGGAGAGAAGAAGTGTTGGGCTGCGCCGATGGTACAGGAAAGGCGGCAGGCAGACCAGGGCTTGGGTCTACTCACTTGAAGATGGGCCAGTGGGCTGAGCTTTCACAGTGAAACCCTCTCTTCTTATGCCCGGTGAGGATGTCCCAGATGATGATAGCCTGAGGGTCATCCTGAGTGTCCATCAGCGGGCTGAAAGTCACCAAGTATCTGCAAGACAGGGTCACCTAGTCCAACACCTCCTTGATGTGAGAATCACATTTCCAGCACACATTGCTGTGGGTCACAGAAATGACACACAGAATGCCACCAAGATGTGAAGCAGTCTTCTCACACTTACCAGGATCTAAGAACAGTGGCTCATCTCTCCCAAGTTAGGGTAGGATGAGCATAACCAGGTACAAAGTATGTCACAGAATACTACAATAGTCGCCTAGAATGCTGTTCCCACCACAAGTGGCCCCAAGCAAATCAAACATCCCAACAAGTCTGCTGGAGTGGGCTGGTCTAGAGGGAGGAGGAACTGGAATTCTCTCAGGATGTACCGATATAATTAAGACTAATAAGGTAAAGAGAACAAATGGTATCATGCAGTTCTAAGGGAGTGAGTGTGCTTCAGGGGCACTGGAAATTGGCTATCTGACTGCGCTCATCTCTCAGTGTAGAAGCAATCTGTATTTGTTCCCACGAAGCAGATGTGTCCTCAGGATACAGCCCTCACAGCAAGGGGCAGTGGAGAGGCCCAGCAAGCCAGGGAACACCAGCAAAAAGCCCTCCTGCTGCAGCATCAGGGCTGGCAAGATGAAATCCTGATCAGCAACATTACACCACACACACTGCTCCAGCCTGTAATGAGTGAGTCCCAACACTGCAATCTACAGAACCAAAGCAGAGCGCCCAACAGATGACAGACAGCCTCGTTTGTTTAAGAGGACAGAACAGACAGATCATAGCAGGGGTGCTGGTGCACTGTCCAAATCCCAGCATTTAGGGAATGAAGGCAGGAGGATCATGAGTTTAATGGCAGCTTCAGCTGTAGTGATTTGGTGCCAAGCCATGCATCAAAACAGAGAAAGCCGCATCCTAGCCATGTTGCAACTGTGCTCCAGGAACACAGGTGGACTGACCACTGTGGGAACTGCACAGGCTTCCCAAGAGGTGAAGGGACACCAAGCCATCCAGGCACAGGCAAAAAGCAGTCATCTCACTACCCACTTCTTTTTTAAAAGGCTTACTTATTTCATATGTATGAGTGTTTTGCTTGCAAGCATGGCTGGTGCCCTCAGAGGTTAGAAGAGGGAGTTATGGATGGTTGTGAGCCACTATGTGGATGCTGGGAATCAAACCTGGGCTCTTACCACTGAGCCATCTCTCCAGCCCCACACACTCACTTTTCACACCACTGCTAGAGTGGACTCGGGCACTCTGAGAGCAGCACACAGGGAGGGAAGGATGTGCCAGGTGAAGGGACAAGGGCTAAGGAAATGAGGACTGGGGTCAAGCAGCACCCATGGGGTAACAACCTCTGTCTACAAGTAAGCAGTATACATTTTTGTTGTTTTTTGGCAGCAGTGTCTCATATAGACCAAGTTGGTCTTTAACTCCTGACCGTCTTGCTTCTACTTCCCAAATGCTGGGGATCTCAGTGTGCCTCACCAAGTGTGTGGTGTGTGTGTGTGTGTGTGTGTGTGTGTGTGTGTGTGTGTGTGTCTTCCTCCAGCTTTCCTCTGGCTCCACTTTTTATAAGTCTCTGCTCTAAGATTAACTCAGACATGGGACAGAAACCCCGCTAAAAAAACTGTCTGGTCCCTGAACTAGAACAGGAAGCGATCTGTGTGACATTATGGCACCAAGTATCAGTGCTGGCATAAAGAAGTGTCTGGAACCAAAGCATCACACAGAGCACATGGTGATTGCTAGGCAATGCACCCTCAGAGCTGAGCGACACATGCAGTCCACTTTATCAAGGGATATGTTCCAGAACCTCACAGTACCCCGCCCTATGCAGAACATGTTTTTTTCTACACATACATATAGACATCCACCCATGAAAACTATACATTAAGCACAGGTAAAGCTGGGCAGTGGTGGTGCATGCCTTTAATCCTAGCACTTGGGAGGCAGAGGCAGGCGGATTTCTGAGTTCGAGGCCAGCCTGGTCTACAGAGTGAGCTCCAGGATAGCCAGGGCTGCACAGAGAAACCCTGTCTCGAAACACAAAACAAAAGCAAAGCACAGGTAAGAGACCAAAGACAACAGAACACAACCATCTGAACACACACAACAGTGAGTTCTGTCCCTGTGGTCTCTCTCCTGAAAGAGCCAAGACACAAATTATCTTCCTGCTTTGAGACTTATGTCACTGCAGCCCAGGAAGGTGAAGCCACAGTAAGGGAGTTATTGTTCCTCTGGCTGCTCGAGTTCGGGGCTGGGGAGAATGCAACTCAATGGCAGAGACCCTGTTGGGTCACTGCAAAAAGAAATCATCAAAGAAAAACTTGAGTGCTCTCCACCCCACCCCACCCCACAGCTCTGGCAGCTTACACTGTTCGAGGAGGAGTAAAGGAACAGGGCCGAGCGCTGGCAGGAGAATCTTGGTAAACCACATCTCTTTTCTCTTTCTCCATTTGTTTTGAGGCTTTTTTGAGACCACGTCTCATGTAGCTAACCTGGCCTCACCCTCACTACGATGTCCAGGCTGGACCCTCACTACGAGGTCCAGGCTGGCTCTCACACGTCCTGGGGTTTAAAGCAGCACAAATCTCCTGAGGAGGCAGATGCAGCCGCTCACCTTTCACATGGGGAGAAGTCGATGAGCTGCACGCCTTGGTGGCTGAACCTCTGGATCTGCTTGAACTTGTCCCCTCCCCAGAGGGCGATGCCCCGCTGATGGAAAGTGGCCAGGTAGGTGCCCTTAGGGGACCAGCGCACATATGTCTCTGTCCATCTCTGTAAGAAGGCAGGAGCAATGGGAAAATGACAAAACGCCACACACGGCGGCCCCCCTTCTACACTGCGTCTTCTCATCTCTCAGAACCGTTTTCCAAGCAGGTCAAAGAGTGACCGTTGTTCTCAGAGAGTGCCTCAGAGAACAAGAGCCTTCACCTGCTCCTGGGGCAGAAACCAGCCCTGCCGTGAGGAGATGGGAGATCATGGCCAGGGCCAGCTGCTGGTACACACCGCTCTTTCTTCAATTGAGACTGGGTCCTTGACGTCGTTCCAGAAGATGGATGTCCGGTCTCCGCTCTCAAAGATCACACTATACTGATCTCTACACTCTGCCTCTTCCAGCCAGTAACGCAAATTGCCCTATAAACAGTCAAAATCGAGGGACTTAGTACACTGCATTCATTTTAATCAAAGAAAGCAAGCCTATCGATAACTATCACACTTAATGACAAATGACAAGTTCAACAGATACAGACACCTTTTTACCTCAGTTACAAAATGTCTTCTGACTACAAAGGCAGATGTTTTGTGAAACATACCAGGTCCTTGAAAGGCTGCTTCTCTGGAATGTCCCACTCATCGCTGATGGTCATATACCTGGAACAGAGCGGGCACTGCTGAGCCGCAGCCGCACGGGCACCGACGAGCCGCAGCCGCACGGGATGGAGGCACACAGCCAGGCAGCTCCGTACCCTCGCCACCCCCACCCCACCCCGACAAAACGCCAGAGGGGTTTTGCTCAAAGCAAAAAACATGAAATGCTCTTGCCTGGCCAACAGAGACCAATCACCTGCAAGGCCACCAGCACCCACTGAGGAACTCCCCATCTCCCACAGGCACCAAACACAGATCTCAGGCTCCAACTCACTTATCAAAATCAGTAAAGAGGTTGACCCGGAACGTGTGCTGCTTGTCCAACTTATATCCATCTGCGTTTTTCACAGCGTCCACAGCATGGGCGGGAGAAGCATACTCCAGAAAGATGTACCTGAGTGAGAAGGCAAGCGGCTTGCACACATGCATCCTTCAGAGTTACTGTACACTGAGACCTTTCTACATGAACAGAGGCATCTAACTGTCTTGGGCGTCTCCAAGGCAGTCACGCCAAGGACCAAAGAATAGCAATGTAGGCCAAGCAGTTTCCTAAGGAATCTTAATAGTTCTCAAGACTGTGACTTCATGATTATAAATGGCAGAAAAGTTAACAGAAATGGTCATTTCCTTGTGACAGTCCAGTGATGCACACGTCAAAACCTAGGAAAGTGTCCACTTTACATATGAAGCATTTCTAGTTAGCAATGACCTCATCAAGAGTCACCATTACCCAGCCTGGTCTACAGAGCTAGCTCCAGGACAGTCAGAGCTACAGAGAGAAACCCTGTCTCAAAAGAAACAAATAAATAACAACAAAAACAAAAAAGTCATCAATACACATTTCCACATCATAGGAAATTTGCACAGGGCTTCAGGGGAAGCTTCAATTACAGACAAGCACCTAACAAAGCACGCAACTGTCCCTTCAGCCACATGGCTAGCAGCAGTTGAGAACACTGGCTATTCTGAGCCAGCTGCCAACCCCTTTAATCCCAGAGCTAGAAAACAGGCATGCAGAACACTAAGTTCCAGGCCAGCCGAGGCTGCACAGGGTCTCTGTCCCACACAACAAAACAGAACATCGGTTGCTCTTGTAGAGGACCCAGGTTCAATTCCCAGCACCCACCCACAAGGTGGTTCACAACTGCCTTTAACTACAGTTCCAAGGAATCACATCCCTCCTGGCTTCTGAGAGGACCAGGCATACATGTGGTGCACATTTATACACGTAGGTAAAACATGCATACACATAAAACAATTAAAACCAAAACAACAACATATAAAACAGGGCAGTACTACCTAGAGTCAATGATCCTTCCAAAAGTAACTTCGCAGATTGATTTTAAAACTCTTAATACAAGGTGGCATTTAAAGGAGGTCTGTCAACAACGGCAAGAGGCAAACAAACCCTACAAATTTGACAGCAGCCACTGTGGATCACTCTGCCTTGTTCAGTTCACTGAGGATAGTCTGTCCATTGTTCAAGAACCTCAGTCCTGGGAGACAGCGAAGCCCCAGGACTTCAGATGGACTCAGCACCACAAACACAATGGAGGCCTAGGCTCAAGCATGGAAGACCTAATTCTGAACAGAAAAAGCAAAACTGCAGGTCGCACCTTAGGCTGCACCCATGATTCAGGTGACAGTAAGTAGGAAGGAAGTCTCTAACTTGTAAGCAGTGCTATGAGGTTTCACCTCTACTTGAGAAGTTAAAATGTTTTCAAAAGCACTTCCAGAGAAGTCCCACAGCAGATGCCCTTGGCGTCTGCCCACTTTCAGGTCAGTGGTATCTTTACCTAGGACCTATCTTGGATAGTCTGCTGCATCTGTGGGGATCAGCTCTGGTGACCTGAGAACCAAAACTTCACTGGAGCGCTTCCCTCTGGGCGGCCTGAACACACACCCCCAAGTCCACAGCGGCTGCTTCAGCCCCAGCGAGCTCACCCTTTCGTCTTCCCGTCCTCCTCAGGGTAATAGTCATTTATGATTTTTCCAAACTTGGAGAAGATCTTGTGGATGACATTTTTGAGTTTCTCAAGCCGGTCGGGTCCCACCTGAGGAACGTTGTCTACAACAATCACGGAGTCGATCCCGTCCGCTTCCTGAGGCCGATCTTTGAGCACGTCACCAAGTAGCTCTGAAGGAGTAAAAGAAATGTCAAGTGGTTTCTACCTCCGCCAAGAAGCACTCACTCATTAGCCAGCAGGCTGCTCCGTTCTAAGAGGCATCTACTCCGAGTGCTTTCACCATGAACAAAGACCCAGGACTTGGCTCCTACAGGAAGGCCGGTCCTCACACTGCTTTTGATGAGAAGTAATCTCTAAGTGTACGCAACTGTTGCCAGGGTGGTGCAAGCATGCAATCCCATCACTCTGAAAGTGGAGGAAGGTGCATGTGGATCCGAGTTCAAAGCCAGCTTACTCTGCCTTAACCAGGTGGGAAGAACCCATTCCTGAAAATTACCCTCCATACTTCACACAAAAACAATAACCTTAAAAATTACAAAATACAAAGGGCCACAGACGTAACAGTGCTAGCACCCCAACCTAACACAGGAGGAGCCCTGGGTCCAAGCTCCAGTACTGCTCTAAAAACAAACTTAATGAATGGCTCAATGCATGAACTTCTAGCTACTATCACTGTCCTTCTTTATTCAATCTTTGCAGGTGTGGCTGCACACGCCTGAAACCTCAGCAAAACGCCGGAAGAGCTAGAGTTTAAGGTCATCTAAAGGCAAGGCCAGTCTCCTACCAGACTACAGAAGATCTTAGCTAGGAAACTGAAGAGACGGCTCAGTGTTAAGAACAGGTACCTCAGTTGGTGGTGGTGCCTTTAATCCCAGCACTTGGGAGGCAGAAACAGGTGAATATGAGTTCAAGGCCACAGCCTGGTCTATACAGAAAAATCGTGTTTGGAAAAACCAACTGTTCTCTGCAGAGAACCTGAGTTCTGTTCCCAGTACCCATGTTGGCAGCTCACTCAACAGCCTGTCACTCCAGTTCAAGGGGACTGAACACCTCTGGCCTCCCAGGGCTCCTGTGCATACATACACACTTAAAAATAAAACAAATCCTTTTAAAAAAGGAAAGAAACTTAGCATGCTAAGTACCCTAAATGTCAACACACGTCCATTGCGCTGTTTCATTCTCAGAAGTGAAAGTGGGGCTGAACAGAGGCTAAGTGGGGAAAGTGCTTGCTGCCCATAAACCTACGTGCATGGTGGCCATGCCTCCAACCCCAGGACTCAGGCAGGCAGACCTCTGTGAATTCAAGGCCAGCCTTGTCTACAAAGCGAATTCTAGGGCAGCCACGGGTACATAGTAAGACTCTGTCTCAAAAAAGCCACATCTGTAATCCCAGTGCTGTGAGGACAGAGACAGGAAGATCTCAGGGGCTTGCTGCCCTAGCTACCAGTGTAGCTGAAATGGTGAGCTCCAGGTTCAATTAGAAACCTTATGGTAGGTGCTGGAGCGATGGCTCAGTGGTTACGTGCACTGACTGCTCTTCCAGAGGACCTGGGTTCAATTCCCAGCATGCACATGGCAGCTCACAAGGATCTGTAACTCCAAGATCTGACAATTCCACACAAATATATTTACAGACAAAGCACCAATACACATTAAAAACATGAAGATCAACAGAAGAACACACCTGACACAAGCCTCAGGTCTCATGTTTACTTGCACAAATATAGCACATGTACACAAAGAGAAAGGCGAGCTAATGTGAGAATGCTCCCATGCTCCCAGAACCTAAGAAACTAGGACAGAAAGACAGCCATTTCTAAGGCCATCCAGGTCTACACAAGAAGTTCAAGGCCAGCCTAGTCAGTTCCAGAACAGCCAGGGAATCATAGTAAGACCTTGTCTCAAAGAAAAAAGATGGAAGGGGGGTGGTGGGGGAGATGGCTCAGCAGTTAACATCACTTGTGATCCTTCCAGGACCAGAGTTCAGTTCCTAGCACCCACATGCAGCTGCAACCCCAGTCCCAGAGAATCCAATACCCTCTTCTGGCCTCCAAAGGCAAATGCACACCTGTGGAACAGACATACATGCAGGCAAAACACCCGTACATATAAAATAAGAAATAAGAGCTGGAGAGATGGCTCAGCCACTTTGAAGTACTTGTTGCTCTTGCAGGGAACTGAGGCTCAATTCCCAGCCACCGTAACTCTAGTTTCAAAGAATCTGATGCCCTCTTTTGGCCTCCACAAATACAAGTCACACATGTGATGCTTATATAAACACGATTGCAGGCAAACATACATACAAAATAAAATGTAAAAAAAAGGGAGGGGGAATACAGATGAATAAGTAATGTATGTTTAAGTACAAACGGCAATGCTGGGCGCAAGGAAGGCTCAGTGTGTAAACCACACAAGCATGGTAACCTGAGTGCAATCCCTGAAACCCACTGTGGAAGGAGAAAACCAACTCCCGAACACTGCGACTGCTACACAAATGTCCAGCACCACCTTTTTTTAAAAGTCACTGTTGGAGGGCTGGGAGTATGGCTTAGTGGAACACTTGCTTGACAGGCACCAGGTCCTAGGATCTACTACAGGGGGAAAGCAATGCAACAGCCCTTTGCATTCCGTGATGGCTAATTTTATGTCAACTTGACATAACTAGAGTTATCTGGGAGAAGTAAACCTCACTTGAGAAAACGCCCCCACTGGACACCCCTGTAGACATGTTTGTGGGTTAATTTCTTGATTGGTATGAAAAAACACAATTCACTGTGGGCAGTGCCATCCCAGGCTGGTGTCCCTGGATAGTATAAGAAAGCAAGCTGAGCAAGCCATAAGGAGGAGCAAGCCAGTAGTAGCACACCTCCATGGCCTCTGCATCATCAGCTCCTACCCTGACTTCCTTGAATGATGGACTGACTGTAAGTTGCTTCTGTCACAGCAAAAGAAACCTAATTAAGACACATTTCAAAGATGCCGGAATCAAGAGCAGGCAAGGGGTGAAGGGGTAAGAGGCAGATTTTCAGCATGGCAATGCCACACACCTTTGCTACAGAAACTCTGGGTTTCTATAAAATCCTGCTCACCATACAATTAAAACAGCCTGCTAAGCTGGATCTGAACTTAACAAGATGTAATAAAAAAAAAGCCCAGCTTCCATACAAACAAGACTCCTTCCCAGGAGCTCCAAGCGTCTGCCTAGCCTGTAACAATCTGCTTCTCCCGAGAAGGGCAGGGCAAAGTATCCTCATAACGCAACACCTGTTGCATTTTCATTAGTTTGCGTTTTTCACATTTTATTGGAAGGTGTATCAATGTTTTCCTTTGTGCATGCATGTGCACCACCTGCATGCCTGGTACATGATCATCAGGTCCCTGACCTGGAGGAGTTAGAGACTTGTGAGCCGTCATGTGGACCTGGGAATCAAACTCTGGAAGAACAGCAAGTTCTGCGCCATCTCTTCAAGCCCCCTTCTATTTGGTTTTTTGATATAGGGGTCCCAAGTACCTCAGGCTGGCTTTGCACTCCTGATGTAGCAGGGACTAACCTCAAACCTCTACCTACCAATGAAATGACTGGCATGCACTAGCGGAAACAACTTGTCCACAATCAGTAACAGAATAGGAGACATATACTAACTAACGTGAAAAAGGACAAGGAGGCAAGACGAATTCCACACCGCTCCTCCTGGTAAAAACCTAAAGGCTGTTTCTCTTCCCACCCTTCTGACACCCAGATGGCCTTAGAGTTCCACCTCTTAAGGACAGAACCTCCTCATTACTCTCCCCTGCCCTGTATGCACTGGACTGGCCCACTGGGCTCCTAGCAGACTTGATGAAAGCAGGTTGGCCTTGCAGTCACACAGTCAGCATCCCCCGACTCCTACAATCCCTAATTCTGGAAATAATCTACATACTGGAATCTGTGAATTAAATGGGTTCAAATAATTCTTTAAATACTCATCTTGCAGTAAGCAGACCCATTGTTTCCCAGTACTTACAACCAATTTTAACCTAACTCCAGTTCTAGGAGATCCAATGGCCTCCATGGGCAATAGACACACATATGATACAGACAGATGTGGGCCAAATGATCTCGTGTATGTACATAATTTTAATTAAAAACAAACAAACAGAACAGATCTTTGAAAAAGGCAAAAGATGGTGGTAAGCATATGGAGTTTAGTTCAAAAGATGCTTGCTGGGCAAGCAGCAGGACTTGAGTTAAAATCACTCCTGTGAGTTAGCACCCACCTCAAAGAGCTGGCAGTGGCGCACAGCTGCATTCCCAGTGCTAGGAAAGTGCAAGCAAGGACCTAAATGGCCAGCTAGTCTAGCCAGCTGGTGAGGACAGGAAGCTTACCATGAGTTCTGGGCCAGCATAGGATACAGTGTGAGGTCCTGTCTAAAACCATGAAGTGACAGAAACAGTCCAGACCCAAAATAAATAACCAAAGGAACCAAGGGTTCAAAAGAAGCTTCAAAGTCAAAACTTAGGTCTTAACATGGGGGAAACAGGTACATTAGCAATCACTGGAGTCAGGTGAGGGTGGGAACCCAGAAACACACTTTATCCAGAGAATCTTCCTCAAGGCTAAATGAAGCCTATGGAAACTTCCCAGGAGTTTATCTGCTTCTCATGGGAAGACATCTTTTACCTTAAGAAATACAATAAAACAAGTCAGGCATGGCGACTCACACCTCAAACACTGGCAATCTTAAAGTGGAGGCAGGAAGATCAGTTCAAAGATAGTTTTAGCTTCAGAAAGAGCTGACCAGCCTGAGCTAGGCCAGACCCTGTCTTACAACAAAACAAAAACAACATAAACATAAAAAAGGATTAAGTCAAACAACGGTGAAATCAAACGGCAACCCTTGAAACACTTTAAGTTCTAAGTTGACAACTATATTGAAGGCGCTGTATTTTCATGGTAGTTCAAAAGCAATTGTCTGTATTGCTAGCACCACGGAAACTGAGGCAGAAGAATCAAGAGTTCATCCTGATCTACACAGAGAGGCCCTCATTTTAAAAAAAAGAAAAAGTGGTGTTCTTAGGTCCTTTGCCCTTGGTATTTGCCACACGAACACTTGAATGAACGGGCTCGTGTGCTTTTCAGCCTGAAGTTGAAACGGCAGAGGACACATGCTATCAACTGTCAGAAGAGATTCCTGTGCAGGTAGGCAGAAACAATGCCTTTCTTTAAAAAGTCAGTCACATAAAAGAAATCGTAAGTATGCTGCCGAACGAACAATGTGCAAAAGCAAAGTATTATATACAAGAATGGTGCGGGGTGCCGATCTAGGAAAAAGAGATAAGCGGGTGGTAACGTGGCTGGGTCCGATGGCAAAGTCATACCATGGAAACCATTAGGAATACAAGGGGAAGGCACCAGGCTCTACACGACCCGTCCCTTCCTTTCGGCCCTCTGAGGGGTCCAGCTGATCAACACCGGAAACCTTGGCCGGGAAACTAGATCCCCCCAGATATTTCAGATCGTCCTGCCTTCCACCAACCCCCAGACGCCCAGTCTTCCCGCAGAAACGGACTCCCCAAATGGACCCCTACTGTAGAGGAAACAGGATCGTTACAGCCAGGAGACCTCGCGCCCTCGACCGTGGGCACAATCACGACTACAGCCCTTACCTTCCTCGCTCACGTCGTCTACGAAATCCTCGGGGTCGCTGAAGGAGGGCTCGTCTGCCTCTCCGTTCTCCAGAGCCCGCGGCTCCGCCTCAGCCGCGCTCCCATCCGACCCGCCCTCCTCCTCCGCTCCAGCCGACGGGTGCCCCCGGGCCTGCTCTCCGCCGGCCTCCGCCTTCCCGGGAGCAGAGGGCTCCTGCGCCGAGGGCCGCTCCGCCGACTGCGGCGTGGGCGAGGCGGCCGGACTCGTCGCCGTTTCTTCTTCGGATTGGGCCGCCGGCTTGGCCCTCACCTCGGGCTCCGGTCCGGCCTCGGCGTCTTCCTCGGCGTCTTCCGTCCGCCCCACTTCGGACCCGCCAGATCCTGTCGCCTCGTCCGTCGGCGGCGACTCGGAGGCCGGCTGCTGCCTCGCGGGCTCGGCCCGCTCCTCGGCCGCCTCGGGCACCGCCACGTTCTCAGCGTCCTGCATGGGCCCGCGCTGCTTCTCACCCGGCTCGGCCGCCCTGCTTCCGACTCCCAGAATTCACCGCGCGCCGCTAGCGCGGAGCCATGTGCGTGCGGCGAGTGGGTCGTACCAAGATCTAGCTCGGGGGAGACACCCACGCCCTCATTCCTCATGACCAGCCCGAGAAAACTCACATACACATAAAAAGCATCTAGAAACAATTTAAAACAGTGAGTTTCAAGACATATGAGCTTATATATAACCAAAAAAGTTTTTAAGGTAGAAAATAAAGTTACAAGGATATGTGGCTCCCCCATTCATAGTACGAAAAAGTTGCGTCCAAGATGGCAGACTTTCCTCTGCCTCTCCCGGCGGGCGCTACGGGGAAGGACTGAACTATCTGGGGAGCACCAAGTAGAATCTCAAATCATTTTTATCCCGCGAAACTGTATGAAGACAAAATATGTGATCATGAAATAATGCTAAAATAACTTAAAGTTCCACATATGATTCTGTGTAAGCCTTGCTTTTAATCAGACAGACTGCTTGAGTGACATGACTGGCTTCCCTCCCCCGTAAGAGCTTGTATTTTAGACCGCCGGTGACTGCGGTCTTCACTCGCGGGAGAATGCGATCACGTGGGCTAGCTTGGGGTAGACGGGGCAGAGCCTTAGTGGAGTGACTAGGGGGACCCTGGGAGTGACTGCCGGGAAAGATAAGTCAAGATTTTTGATGCCTCCAGCCCAAAGCTGTCCCTTATGGGACGTTTCTCTTAAGAGCTTAAGAACACTTTCGCTGAAGACCAAGTTTGGCTCTCAGTACCCATATGGTGGCTTACAACCATCTCTTACCTGGAAAATGTCTTGTTTGTATGCGTAAGAGTGTTCTGCCTGCAAGTCTGTCTGGCTTCCTTCCCCGTAAGAGCTTGTATTTTAGACCCGTCCACTAACGGGGCAAAAAGAACGAAGGGTTCCAAAATTACGGGAAGAGCTGGCCGACAACTAGAGGCCGCCAACACACACACAAATGACTGCCTGCACAATGCAGAACCATGTGTGCAGGCGGAGGCCGAAAGAGAGCATCGTATCCCGGGTATAACTCCAGGACTGGAGTTATAGACAGTTATGAACCGTCATGTGGATGCTGGAAATTGAATCCAGGCCCTCTAGAAGAGCGGGCAGTGCTCTTAACAGCTGAGCCACCTCTCCAGCCTCAGATCTTTTTTTTTTTTTTTTTTTTTTGGTTTTTTTGAGACAGGGTTTCTCTTGAGTAGCCCTGGCTGTCCTGGAACTCACTCTGTAGACCAGGCTGGCCTCGAACTCAGAAATCCGCCTGCCTCTGCCTCCCAAGTGCTGGGATTAAAGGCGTGCGCCACCACCACCCGGCTCCTCAGATCATTTCTTAAGGAAAAAAAAAAAACAAAACAAAAAACAAAACTTTTTTTTTTTTTTTTTTTTAGTTAGTTAGTTGACCATAAAAGCATGAACTTGGAATCCCAGCACTGAGGAGATGAGACAAAAAGATGAGTTCATGCTAGCCTGTATGATATAAAGACTAAATGAACAGAACAGGCGGCCAGAGTCTGGTAGATAAGTTAGTAATGGGCTGGCTGAGTATTTATGATCTACTCAGAAATGAGTTATGCAGCTAGCCCTTGCTGTTGATTCTGACAATTGAGTTCCATCCTGCAAACGCACATTGTGGTGGGAGAGAACTGAGTGGGAGGTGGGGTGGCCTCTGATGTGAGAGGCACACACTAAGTAAATGTGGTTATTCAGTTTAATTAGCATCTCTTCCAGCCCTTTGAGAGCCCAAAGCCCCAGTGTCTGGATTCATAATCCAAATCTTAAGAAAGGCTTATGGCCCCATGTTCTAGAAGCCGGAGACTTATGGATGTAGGTGCTTGGGAAACAGGCTTTCTTCTCTGGGGTTAGGTTGCCAGGAGCCCCACACGAAGCATTTACTGTAACCTTCCACCAAGTGTTGAGATACATAGCTCCTAAAAGATAGTGTTTCTCTCTCTCTCTCTCTGTGTGTGTGTGTGTGTGTGTGTGTGTGTGTGTGTGTGTGTGTAGCTGTGGCTGTCCTAGAACTCATTCTATAGACTCGGCTGACCTCAGATGCCTCTCCCTCTACCCTAGTGCTCCCTCTACCCTTTACCCAGTGTGCCAGCATTGCCTGCCAGGTATTACTCTCTAGCTTCAGGTAGGCCTCTGCTTAAGAGTCACAGCTCTTGAATATAAGGACTCACAGCCCTGCAAGCTGTCCAGGCCCAAGGATAGTTATGAGTGTAGCCCAGCCCAAACTCATGAACTTACTCAAAACATATTTTTGCAATTTTTTAAAAAACTCAATTGCACAGTTCTTAACTGTGATCTCTGGATGACAGGCTCACGTGGCAATGTTGAAGGGTTGGAACACCTCTTCTCAGAGCTTGGCAGCTCCTTCAGACTCTGCCAGTAACCAAACCATGGCGTTTGTCCTCAGCTCCTCAAAGCCATGTCTATAAGGTCTCCATGGTTTTTCCTCTATACCTCTGCTTCCTGAGAACTGTCTCTGCCAGCTCTTCACCTGCACTCAAGTGGCCACTGTCCTGTCAGAGCTCCACTCTGTCCTCTTGTATGACCAGCTGGGCCACTGAGGGAGGTTTCCCTGCTCTGTACTGGATAAAAATGGCCTCCCGATCACATAGAATGCAAAATGCTCTGACAGTGGGGAGGGAGGTAAAGACAAGCTGCTTGAGGCAGTCCTAGCTGAACAAACGGTACATTCTGAAGCCAGAGCTGTGCTTGGGCAGCAAGTAGGACCTGCTTCTATCTATATCACTGGCAGCCTGTGAAGCTTCACTAAAATCTATTACGGTTCATATAGAGAACTCAACAGTAAAGAACCCTTGATGCTTAATCATGAGAACCAGAATTCACATCCCAGTAGCCACGCAGGCTGACAAACACCTATAACTTTATCTCCAAAAGATCCCTCCTCTGGCTCCTGAGACCACTCACAGATAGATACCATACCTATATAAATAAATTTTTTTTAATCTTTTTTGTTTGTTTGTTTTTAATATTTTTGTCTGGTTCTGTTTTGCTTTTGTGTTTGTTTATTTGCTTTTGAGTTGGATTGGGTTGGTTTTGTAGCCCTTGCTGTCCTGTAGCTTGATCTGTAAACCAGGCTGGCCTTGAACTCACAGAGATCCACCTTCTTCTGCCTCCCAAGAGTTGGAATCAAAGGCTTGCACTGCCACGGTCTAGATGTATTTTTTTTTTTTTTTTTTTGGTTTTTCGAGACAGGGTTTCTCTGTGTAGTCCTGGCTGTCCTGGAACTCACTCTGTAGACCAGGCTGGCCTCGAACTCAGAACTCAGAAATCCGCCTGCCTCTGCCTCCCAAGTGCTGGGATTAAAGGCGTGCGCCACCACCGCCCGGCAAATAAATATTTTGTAAATCTACATTAAAATCACTGATAAAGTTAGCAGTCAGCTAGGTATGAAGGGGTGTGAGGGTGTTCATGAACGAGGGCTCAGGTTGGACACACGCACCTGTGTGCACATGTATGTAGAGGTCAGAGGACAACCTCAGGTGTTGTTCCTTGGCTACCTTCAACTTTTTTTTTTTTTTTTTTTTTTGCTTGAGACAGTCTACCCTGGTCTGGAGACTTGTAAGTTAGACTAGCTGTGAAATAAGGTTTCAGGGACTAATTTCCCATCTTCTCTCCTCAGGCACCACAGGCTCACGCCATGGTGTCTGGCTCTCGGAGTGAATGCTGGGAGATGAATGCATGCTCTCTCACCTGCAAGGTTTCACTGTTTGACCTACCGAGCCACACTCCAGCCCTTACTTGGTATTGGTTTTGGGTTGGCTGGTTTTTGTTGTTTTGAGAGGGTCTCCTGTAGCCCAGGCTGGATTTGAATTAACAGTATAACTGAGGATAACCTTAAACTCTTCATCCTCCTGCCCCCACCTCTTAGGCACTAGGATTATAGGATTATAGCTGGTGGTAAGTTCTTTGGCCTTGTGTCCTGGGGTTCCTGTTCCTTCTCCTGTGAATAAACAAGGACATTGGGATACAGGGCAATCTGCCTTCCTAATTGGCAGTAGTTGGGCTCCCTTGCTGCTCTGCCCACTTAAACAAATAGACTGTCAGTCACAAAGAGCCAGCCAGACTTAAACCAACACAGGCCATTTTGAACACACGTGACCACAGCTAATCACACCCCCAATCCCTTTTCTGAAGACTCAGCAGCTGTAGCCCGAACTGTTTCAAACGTTCTGCTTTAGACTTTTTGCTGTCACCAGCTTCAGGGAACTAGAAAGACCCTGCAACAGCTTCCACCAAGGCCAGAGGAGGCTCTCTTCCCCTGACAGTCTAGCAGAGGGATTGCTGATACTGGTGCTAAAGAGGCAAGGCTGTGATTGGTGAATACACAGCCCTCATTTGCATAGTTATGATTAATGCAAATGACTCCTCTCTGCTTATATGAGCAAGCTGTTAGGTTCACTTGGGGAGTCAGCAAAGGGACTATGTTGCTTGGTATTGCAGCTTTAGTCCCAGTGAAAGTCTTTCTTGAGTGGTGTTATATGACTTAAAGATGACATAGGTTCTGCATGGTGGCATCCTTCCTATGAACCTGTAACTTCCTTCATTGTGAAGAACTGTTTCCTTCCTCCTTCCTTGCACAATGAGCTGGTAACAGGAATGACAGAATAAGGGGCTGGAGCGATTGCTCAGTGGTTAAGGGGGCTCTGCTCTCACAGAGGACTACCCTCTTCTGACTTCCCTGACACCAGGCACACACATGGTACACAGACATGCATGCAGGCTAAACCTTCAACAAGCATAAAATAAAATAAATCTAAAAACTTTTTTTTTAAATTATGTATGTCAGCCAGGTGTGGTGGCACATACCTCTAATCCCCAGCAGTCAGGAGACAGAGGTAGGTGGATCTCTGTGAGTTAGAGGCCAGCCTGGTCTACAAACAAAGCAAGGCAAGTTCCAGAACTACCAAGGCTACTATACAAGAAAAACCCTGTCTCAACCCCCCCCAAAACCAAATAATCATGTGGATATGAATGCACGTGACTGCAGGTGCCCAGTGATCTAGAGAGGCAGATGCCCGGAGCTGGAGTCACAGGCGGTTGTGAGCCACCCAACATAGGTGAACCAAACTCGGGTCCTCTAAGAAAGTGATATATGCTCTTAACCATTGAAATACCCCCTTGTGTGTATGTGCCTAGGTCTCTATGTGTGTGTATGTCACATGTGCAGATGCCCATGGAGATGGCAGGAGAAGGCACTGTATCTCCTGGTGCTGGGGTAACAGATGGCCGTGAGTCATGTGACATGGGTGCCGGGAACTGAATCAGATTCTCTAGAAGAGCAGGTAGTGCTCTTAACTGCTGAGCCATCTCTCCAGCCCCTTATTTATTTAGTTATATTCATTTTAATTGTATGTATGTGTACATGTGTGGACAGAGGTCGTCAGAGTCCATTTATTTAGATTCATTTCAGTTGTCTATGTGTCGGCACAGCTCTGAGTCCAGAACTCCAGAGTGCATTAGGTCCTCTGCAGCTGGGATTAGAGGAAGTTGTGAGCCAGCCAGGTGGCTGGGCACCAAGCCTAAATCCTCCACAAGAGCAGTATGCTCTCTCAACTAGGGAGCTAGCCTTAGCCCCAAGAAGAACCTTTTTAAAAAAAAATCTTATTTTTGTATCTTTTTAAAATGTTTTTAAATGTTGTATCTTTTTTTAAATGTTGTATCTTTTAAATGTAGGAGTGCTCTGACTTCATGTACACCTACTGCCAGTAGAGGGCATCAGATCCCTTTATAGATGTGGCTTCTGGGAATTGAACTCAGGACCTCTTGGAGGAATGGCCAGTCACCTCATCAGTCCTAAGAAGAAACACTTTAAAGAGTGACACTTGAAGCTTTCCTTTGAATATCAGTCTGTTGAAATGATGGACAGCGAAAGACAAACTCCCCAGCCATGCCAATGTGGGAGAAGGGACAGGCTGCAGCCTGATGCCAGATGGCAGAGGAACCTGGCCAAGGTTCTAGCAGCTTACTGGACACAGATTGGAGTTGAGATGGTAAGGTCTGTTTTACTGGTCCCCCTCGTGTCTCTCCGAGATAGTATACCATTAGAGCAAGATGTAACTAAGTAGGTGTATTTGACACAAAGTGTTTCGTTTTGTTTTTGGTTTTTGAGACAAGGTTTCTCTGTGTGACCCTGACTGCCCTAGAACTCAGCATGTAGACCCCCTGGAGCTGGAGCTGGCTCACAAAATGTTTCAAATGCTGCTGAGTTCTGACTTGTAGGGGAGATGTATGTCCAACAGGCTGTTGCATCATGTCCACCAGGTACTGGCACACCTTTGAGAACCTTGGAAATTATACTTCATTCTCCAAATAGACAAGCCCCCTGGCCTTCTGATGTTTATAACTGGGAATCAAAGGGACAAAAGAGAGAATGGTCACCATAAAACTGGAACATTTCATTGTCATTGTGAGCCATTCCTTTAATCCCAGCACTAGGATGGCAGAGGCAGGAGGATCTCTGTGAATCCAAGGCCAACCTGGTGTACAGCAAGAGTTCCAGGCCCGCCAGAGCTGCACCTTGAGACCCTATCTCAAAACAAACAAATAGATAAGCAAAACAGCAAGGAGCCTTCATGAGATGAGTATAAAGGTGTTTCTGTCTCACAAAAAGGCTAGAAGACTCATGAAACTGATGAGACTGAGGCTGGGGGTGTGGCTCCGTTGGTAAAATACTTTCCTAGCACATAGAAAGCCAGGGGTCCACTCCCGAGATGTCACACACCTAGCACTCAGGAAGTAACGGCAGTAGGATCAGAAATCCAAGGCCATCCATCCTTGGCTACAGAGTGAGTTTAAGGCCAGCCTAGGCTACATGAGACCCTATCTCAAAACAGCAACAACAAAAACCTTCAGTTCCCGTGTGTGCTCATTCTTTGAAGTGAGAGACATCACAACATTCTGAGTATATGAGCACTAGAGAGTGCCACATACCGATGCTCCTCCCGCTTCCCTACTGCTGAGTGGTGCTGCCAATCACTAAGGGCTAGCTGCTCAAACTTGAGGATATGAGTTCAGATCCCCAGAGACCACAAAAAAGGCAGGTGTGGGGTAGAGCACTGTGGCACACTTTAATATGGTCCTTAATCCCAGCACTTGGGAGGCAGAGACTGGCAGATTTTTGCGTTCAAGGTTAGCCTGGTCTACAGATTGAGTTTCAGGACAGACAGAGCCACACAGAGAAACCGTTTCTCGAACAAACAAACAAACAACAAAAACAAAATATAAAAAAGACTGCTGTTGTAGTGCAGTGCACACCTATGACTCCAGTGAGGGGGCGGGGCAAGTAGGTCCCTCGCTGGTCAGCTGGATTAGTTAAAATAAGGAGCCCAGGTTCACTTGACCCTGTCTCAAAAAATGAGGTGAAAGGCAGTGAAGGGGACACCTGATAGCAACCTGTCAGCATACACACACACACACACACACACACACACACACACACACACACACACA